>JAOTAV010017047.1:0-52498 GCA_026546445.1 Cyclargus thomasi
ACACTACACTACACTACACTACACTACACTACACTACACTACACTACACTACACTACACTACACTACACTACACTACACTACACTACACTACACTACACTACACTACACTACACTATACTATACTATACCTTCTCATAGCGCATCCCAAATTAGTAATTTAGCATGCGCTACATCATTACTGTCTCGATACATATCCTATATGCAGCAAATATAGGTAGCAAATGATGATGCTATTTTATTATGTTCAATATGAAGTTTTACCAATAACCTGCCTGAACGTCATATGCTTAGACTTAAATCTATATGAATGAAATTTCAGAGGGACTTCTACAACAAACGAATATAATTCAACAAGAAAGAGACGCTCGACTGCCGAGAGATCGACCATCACCACCTAAAGGAGATCCAGGTAATATCTTAAAACGTAAAACGAAAATCCAAAAAATTTTGGGCTACTACAAAGTTATAAAATCTCATAACATTAAAGTTCACCTTTTTGCTGAATTGTTTTTATTAATGGCTTATTGATGGCATCAAATCGGGTTGACAAATATTTAAATTAAGAAAATTGAAATTGGTTTGCTTTTTTTTTGGAATTTTTGGGTATATTAGGTATATTTATGGGTACCTGGAGTACCTGAAAAAAAAGTGTTTTTTTTTTATTTTATCGATCATTTTGAACATGTCATCTTTAGGAAAATGTGGGGGACATTCATGACTTGAAGGCCCGTGTTCATTTAAAGTTGCTAAAAGTACAACGTAAAAGGCATTTAATTTTCGTTATTTGTCGTCACAAGTTTCACACACAAAACATTGATGATTTACCTAAACTTAACAGGGCACTGCCGATCGAAGTATCTTATAGGGTGATCGCAAATTTGTCAGCATCGTACGTACCGTACTTTGACATTCTGAACCACACTACACCACTTTTGACATTCTAAAATCCTAACGTTTTTTTTTTCGTTATCGAAACCTCGCACATTCACATGCATCGTACGCGCTGCGTTTCGTAAGAACTAAGAATGTCTGTAATTTCTATCAAGAGACTCGGTGCGTACGGTGTTGACAAATGTGCGTTCACCTTAAGCTCGATTGGAATGAATAATCAAAAAAATATAGCGTGATAGTAATAAAAATGGAATTGTTTTTTTTTATTTCAGTTTATGCATTGCGCAAGGGGTACGACGCTAGCGAGGGCGACGCGGGCCGGCGCAGTAACATGTCGGATGCCCACAAGAAGGTAGACGGCATCGGACCCACTACCAAGGACGGCATGCCAGTTACACTCAGATCTGTGAGTATACTTTAAATCTAAATGCTTCTGATGTTGGGACATCATTGATAATTGAAGACATGAGTGGAGAAAGCGGATAAATAACATTTTGAGAATTGCCATGATTGTTTATGATTTGTCAAAATCATTAGGTAAAAATTTATAAGTATTCTCATGCTGTAAAATGTTAGTTACCTGGTTCCACTACTCAAATCCTCGTGTTGTCTAGCAGTCAAAAATGATTTCATTGCGTCTTGTACCTATCTCGCATAATCTTTGGCGATCGTAAACGACAGAGTAAAAATAAGTTCTTAATCTAAAGTTTTCTTATCGAACGAGGGTTTAATTCTAATTGTTAAGGACAACCTTATAATTGTGATGGACAACCCAACTTACGTACTCAATAAATTTTGTCAAATTATTTGTACTTGTGTTATTGTGTTCAATAACAGACTTAGAAATCGTGATCCGCCCCCTGATTCACTGTGAATTAGGGGGCTGATCGTAATAGAAGCTGATCTTCATTTTCTGATCTGATTACAAACTGGCCAAATTGTTTTGTTTTACTGTGAGAGAGTTTGTTTATTAACTTTACTTTAATTGTATTTCCAGGAAGTAAAGGACCCTTCAAGATGGTACAAAAAGATGTACGACACTATCCACAAAAACAAATACGACGGTATGTGTAGCAATAACTTCTTGTTTATATTAATGTTGCCAGTAGACTCTTTATTTTTTATGACTTTTGTTTATATTTTTGTTTAAAACTTTTATAAAATTTTCTTTTTCAGACGATTATGTGACTATTCGATACAAAAATAGCCGAGGTGAATTTTTCTGAAATTATTTTTCATTAACTGCTTTTGGTTTTCGCGCATTCGAAATTCTAACAAAAGCTTATCACCGTTTGCGACAGAATGCTTTTGTATCCAGTTTTCATAATCTTTGTACAATCAGAGAAGTCGAAAGAGATACAAATTGTGGATCTAAGTTATTTGGCCGGCTTATGTGAAACTCAGCCTACAGATCACACTTACAAGGAACTGACATATTCCGACCAAATAATGACGAAGGTCCGTCAACTGGCTCTCTTTCAATTTCCCCCATTATACATGCATGGTTTCCACAAAATTCTTAAAACGCCTAGCCTATGGTATATTACACCGATTAAAGTTAGAGTTAACCTAAAGGTTAAATATCCCGTTATATCGTTAACTTTATACATAATATGATATTTAAACTTTGCATGACTAACCTAGATCTGCGATGCGATCTGGGATTTCTTAAATTAGTTATTTACTTTTATATAAATTCTTTCAAACTAAAAATTAATTAATACGTTTACGTACGTTTCTTTTATTTCTCTTATTTTATTACCATTCTAATATTCATTCAACTGGAATGAGGGCCATCCAAAAATTGTGTCACTAATTCTATTCTTAGCTCGTGTGCAACGATGTTTATAAACATTCACTGTTAATGCAATAATTATAGCTTTTATACAATAACTATTTTATAATCTCTGAACATATGGACGCAATTTTCAGTTTTAAGTGTTTTAATAAAATGTTATACAAAATGTTGCAGCAATATTAAGTGATAATACTAAAGGATATATGAGTCCCCTATGTAGTTTACAATGAAAGTGAAGCGATGAAAGCGTCACGTTGTCGCCTCGCAACATTTCGGCGATGCATCTGACGTTCAATTACTTTCGATCTTATTTGGAATTGACATGCTATTAAAAATTCATTGTATCCTCATCAATCTATCAATTTAATCCTCATCAAACGCAGATTAAAATTTGGTCGAACAATAGGAAGAGGCATAAAATTTCATTGTATGGTAATAATCAAATGTCATATTATATTTTTCCCCCCAAGTTGGACTTAAGGGGAAAATATAATATTGCAGCCAAAAACTTAATATTCGCCTCGAAATTCTGCTATAACTTCCATCCTTACATAATACAAATATAACTATAACACCATAACCCCACCAGGTGAGACGATCCAAAGGCCGAGCAGTAATCGTTCTCAGTACGCGTACTTCGACCCGCGGTCGGGTTACCTTAGCGAGCCGGAGGGGCGAACGCGCGTGCCGTCCGCGTGGAGCGACTACGACAGCGACGCGACAGCACCCAGACGAAGGACAGCGTCCGTACAGGAGGAGAGGAGGAACGACTCGTACGCAACTAATAAGTAGGTTTATATATTGTATAGTCTAAGAGCTACTGTGATTTTAGCTAACCTAATAATAATAATAAAATAATTTTGCCATGATTCGGTCCGAATAGGCCGGCTCGACCGGAGTGATACCAAAGCCACACAGAAATCTGGCGTGAAACGGCGTTGTGTTGTGTTTCGTTCAGTAAGTGAGTTTACCGGTGGCCCAACTCGGCCGGAAAAAGGCCGGCAACGCACTTGCGACTCTTCGGATATCAAGAGTGTCCATATGTGCTCGCTTGCCTCGCTGCTCTAAATATCTTAAAAAATCACAGTAGCTTTTAGTCTATACTAAGAGTCAATTCATATTGTAACACGCAAAGCGTTTGGATTAGCTGTTTAAATGAACCATTTCTATTTTAAAATAGACGCGCTATAGAGAATCCTTAAGTGGTTTTAGGCGGATTTTATCACGTCGTTGACCACTTAATAATTTATTTGTTAAAATTTTGTATAAACTACCAACCTTATTAATGTAGTCCTTAAGAGTCCGTCGTCTTTAAAACCATTGTGAACCCGCTACAGAACTTGCAACTAATCCGTGACTGAACAAGAAACGCCTTTGCCATATATTATACCTTCGGGTTTAACTTTTTTTTGTTAATCAAAACTACTTACATAATTTTTTCAGGTACAGCACATTGGCATCGGCACGAGCGAGTCAGGAGGTGTACAAGGGTCAGCCCGGACGGATAGAGAACTACGTCCCCGGCCGCTCCTCCGTCATAGACAAGGAGGCCAAACAGGTAACATTGGCGAAATTTTAAGGCCACTGTGTTGGAGTATATTAACCAAAGGAGGTCATCTTCATTTCAACATACCGATCTCCAGTTTGCGCCTGTGCACACTAGTAACCTGCTGTACGCACACAATTTGTAAGCCTTAATGGGCACAATGATAAAACAGCTTAGATTTGTTTTTGTGTACATGCGGCAGAGCATAGATACTGGAGACACACGTTATTGTAAGCCGCGTGCAGTCAGATTCTATGAAGACGACTTACTTGTTTCTTAATACTCTTTGATAAAAACGCCCGGAAAATAAAAACTTTTTCCGGGCATGCATAGAAACAGGTCATAGTAAACAATAATACGAAAGTAGAAAAAAATAATACATTTTTTTCTAATTTTATATTATGTGTATGGCCTTTTCTAGGAATCAAAGCACCCACTGGTTGCAAAAACTCATAGAGCAACATACCTGGTTTCAGAGGATTTTGGCTATGGTTGCATCAACCCATAGAGCAAGATCCATAGATTAAGATCGGGAATTCTTAAAGTGGCATATTATATCATTAGCTTGCTCGTAATTAATCTAGTTTTAAGTTAACTAGTTCGAAGTGTGGTCACAGTTTGGGGATCACTGCTAATAGAGGTGTAGTACTGTAGTAATAAGCAACAAAATTATTTTTTCTAGTGGTGGGACGAGGTCATGGACATTTTTGACGGGGTACGACTTTTTCAATTTACATTTTTATGTGTGTATTTGTGGTAACTTTGCATTTGTTTTTTTTTTTTTAATGTATTAATTGCGAAAATTATATCTCGATTAACTGAACATTAAATATTTTAATTTAAATTTGTAAATGTTTGCAAAAGTTATACCTGATTGAAAGTAAGTACACACTAATTTTGTAACTCATTCAATATGTGCACTTTAACTGAGACTGAGTTGTCTGTATGTTCCAACAAGGGAAATCCCATTGGGTTGGATTCGTCAGACACAGAAATCACCTTACTAATAACAATAGTTACACAGCGAATAGCTATACAAGATCTCCCATTTATTGTTTGAAAAACTTTAGGCGATAAGAACAGCAAAATTCTTACTTATAATGTTTAATGTAACGTGTTCTATTAACTTCTTCTCGCCGAAAGGGGTGAGGTTTAAGGTGGCGAATAAAAAAAAATATCGTCTTTCTCTCATCACACTTACGACCGTTATTCATATGCCAGATGAAACAAAACGACGCGGAATCACCGCGAAAACAGATTTTTTCTTAATAACTCGATAAATATACAAAATTAAAAAAAAACCGCTCCTACGGACACTCATAAATATATTGTAGTATCTATGTTTAAAAAATAAAACGATTCGTAGCTTATTATCTAGTTTAAATTATGCAATATTCGATTTTGCTCTTATCGCCCTTTTAAATGACAATACTTTGAAAATCGAAAAATTTTGGTTTGTTTTTATCGCGGAAAAACTGCAAGTTTCCCGCGTGGTAACAGAGTTACGGCACAACGGAGATTCTACATTCTCATAACATATAGTTATACGCTGCGTAAATATATTTGTGAGTAAGGACACCAAGGATTAAATTGCACGACACAAAGTCAAATTTCGCTAAAAATTGAACGCTTTCTCCATTATTTTTTTTTATCTATAATTGGCCATATTTTTGATGTTTACTAATGTATCGTAACTGTTCACGGCGGTGGCACTAACAGTGGCTAGATGAGAACTCACCTCTGCCCCCTTACACCACCTTCCTCGCTCGCGCCATACAGAAAAATGTAAGGGTTAACAATATGCATGAGATGTTGTGGATATCGTGCATGCCAACCGAGTGCCTAAAGATCTTCGGCTTTTTACCGATTTCCAAAGGGAGTTTATATATTTATGTTGCTATGTTGAAAAACAAGGTCCCCGAAGGCAATAGAAATTTGGTTTAGTCGTGCGTTGTTGGAAAAATATTCGAAAATTGTTAACATGTGCATTCGTGATGTATTTCTAGTAATTTTGGAAACACTTTTAGAACAACTTTTTTGAAGTGTAGGTAATTCCAGTAAAGAAAAACTAGTGATATATTTACTTAGTGATATAAATCAAAAGATTTATCAAAGCAGTTTTACTAAGCTGGCGCCTTGTAAAAGTTTTATATCGCCGTGCATAAAAAAATAAAATACAAACATTACTAAGGGCTATTATCGCATGATATTTATCATGTTATTATCTAAGTTTAGATGTTATACCTACGATTGTTTTATTTTCATAATGATTATTATATTATGTTTACCTGTTTTCTTAATTAATGTTAAAGTAGTGTTGACGTTGTGCTGATAAATATTGTTTATTAAATATGCATATTCTTGATGTAGCATGAGCAATACCTATTCCTATTTCAAAACATTGCTGGTTTTTGTATACTGCCAAGTGTGTTATATTATAACGCTTTTATACTTGATGTTTTTAAATTTTTGTACGCGAATTTTCTAATGTTTTGCTCTCTGCCGAAAAACATTAAAATATTTAAATTTCGTGTCAAAGTTAAAGTTAAGTGTCCGTGTATTGATAGCACGGAACCGTTACGCTGTTATCTAATTTATTAGATGAATGTATAATCAATTTGCTATGGTCTAAGTGTTCTTATCACACTAACGTAACGCCATTAGTGAAAATGTTATATAAGTATCGAGTTGCCTAGACAAAAGTAATGTTTGACGACGCAAATCAGTTGGCACAATAGTATCAAATGTATCTTTAAGTACAGTCGTGCATTTCACTTTCATAACCTTTTTTAGACGTTAACTCTATAGTAGTAAAGTCGACGTTATATGCTCAAGCCTTTTATCCATCGTACATAATAAATAAGTGGAACATCAGAGACCATTCTTGCATAACGTGATGCAATCGTCGAATTGTCTCTGCGATCAAGTTAAGATAACAAAAGTATTTTAACTAGTTATTGTCTGTGGTTACGCGTAGGCTATTAATGTAATTGTTTTTTTTTTTGGTTAAAGATGGCATAGATTCGTATAACATGAGTATGACACTGAGTTTCGTATCTCGCTCTTTTTATCAACTACCATAGCCTCTATTTCAATCCTCAATCATATAAATTAAAATTGTAATAATAATTTAAGTTCTTGTTTAATTTATAATCTAAGTATAAAAATGTTTCATAGCTTTTATCAATATAATTTTCTTGTAAAGATTGCATCAATATGTGAATGCCGTCACGCCAGCATGAATTTTGTAGATTTAGAAAAAAATGCACTAGATCGTATTTGCTCCATTGATTGATTGTAGATATTGAACTGAGTTGTGTGCGCGACGCTATATTATATTATGTGTTATTATGTCACTCACACATAGAGCCACGTAATCCCAGTGGGCGACACGATACGACACTACAGTATTGTGGCATTATATCGCAAAAACAACATCGCACACTCTTACGGTGCGAATTGCAATGTCACGATGCAAAAACGTTATCAAATTTACGATAAGGCGCTGCCGCTACGAAAATTTTCACGATGCGCTTTACGGCGTCGTATATATTTTTCTGTACCTGCAACGCAGTATTATCTCCTGTCAATATGACTGCTTTTAATACTGTCACACCAATATAATATTATTATACACATACATATAGCCGCGCACACAAATAAGTTAAATCTGTATCTCGACGTATTTTATTGAATAATTGTATGAAAATATTAAGTTTTTCTAATAAATGAATGTTTGCAGCAACAAAACATGTCCAACTCATCTCTACCACAGGCGTCACCGAAGGAAAAGAAAGATATCACATCTGCCATACTATCGAAATCTAACATGGCTAGGTGAGTTTTAAGTACTGCGTATCGCCGACCTACGTTATTTGGTCGAGTCGTGTATAGCCCAGCTAATAGATCATGAACCAACATTGAATTGACCCACGTGTCGATCAAATAGTATATATAGATCTGTCATCTGCCTAGCTACTTCATGCATGCGCTGTAGATTACTTTATACAAAAAACGATGAAAAAACATTTTCACCTCCTTAACCTAACCTTAAATTTTTATTAGGGCACTAAAAGAATCAGGATACGAGTCAGACTCAACCCTTATCTTCCGAAGAAGAGAAGAGACGGACGGTCCGTTATCGCCGGCGGAGAGGCGGGCGGCGTACAGAGACTTACAAGCAGGGGGCGAACCCCCATTGAGAGGGTTCCGATCACCAGCGCCACCTAGACAAGGTACGAATGATATGTCTGATGATCATAAGACTGTAAATAAAAAAAGTAAATAATAATAATAATAATTCTGTTAATTCATGATCCGCTTGAGACGAAATATTTCTTTTTAACTTTTTGTTTTTTCAACCTTCTAAATATAAGCATTTTTTTGCAAGCAAGTGTTTAGTTAACATTATTTATAAAATGACATATGTATAAATCTTTAAGTAATACAAAAGTAAAGAAGAGAAAATAATAACAACAAAAGCTATATTTTGGCTATACTGTAAGTTGAACCTAGAAAAAACCTTCCAAATTAAAAAAAATCTGTAAATAGTATCAAAAAATTTTAGTGGCGAAAAAGATTTTGATAATTCATATCTGATAAATTATCAAAATATTTTAATAATAGGACCTAAACACGAGTATTTCAATATAAGTTTTTGTAAAATGTAAAGTGTCATTCTTATTAAGATTTATAGGACAAAGCGACAAATACAATGCATGTAATTCGAAGTATAGTTTGTTTGCTATAATCAAATTCACCCTTTGAATATTCGATTGAGGGACAAAATTTTGTGATGTGAAAATGATCGAGTACCAAAGTCATGAAATCCAATTGCAGTGCAATTTTAACCGAAAACAATAGACTACTTTGGAATAATGTCCCAAGTAAAAATAAATGCTAGGTTTAACATATAGTAGCCTGACTATATTTAAGAAATATAATAATCATAAGATTTTAGCAATCAATATTTAAGCGAAATTGTTTGTAAACTTGTTACGTCTTCCATATTTTGTTAACTTATGTATAATAGTATCTGCGGATTACAATATAATGCTTATTTTATGGTGTTAGTGCTTAACCAAAGCATGGGATTTTTTAACCCGCCGGGATAAACAATAAACAATTATACTATATATGTACGTATTTACTATTTAAGTACTTTATTGAATACTAAACTTATTAAAATGGTGAATTAACCCCTTGCTGAAAGTGACGAGTAATTTCAACTCTCAGTCGAGGTCAGTGCATCGAGTAAATTACTATCGGACAAGGTCATCCATAATGACATTCAACGTTGGTTGGACATTATAGGATGCGCTTTGTCCGAGTTGACATACTTCCATACCGAATATTAACCGAGGTAAGTCAGTATTTGAGTTGTATGCATGAAATAACCAACAGTGGTGCTGGGCGAGACAGTTTCAGGTAAATTAAAACGCATGTTACAGTAGACTCCAATATTAAATAAACTTTACACTTTGACACCGTATTCCAAATACGCACAAAAGTAGTTTCACTTTAGAATACATCGCTTATACACGTGTTTGTTTTAAAAGGCCACGAAGACACGTCTAATTCACGCTTAAGATAACGAGGAAGAGTAACTAGAAATGTTGGAATTCCACAGATGATTCAGAAATCGAATATATTCCAATATCGAAAACCCTCACGAAGATAAGGGTTCATAAAATTCCGCCTCACGTACGCGAAGTTATATGCCATCCAGTGGCCGCAATTGAGAATCGTATAGTACGTGACGGCAGAAAATTTAGTACAGAAAATTTACTACAAGATCCACCAGCGCCACCAAGAAGAGTATCTTCAAAGAATAGTCGTACGCTGAAAATAGTAACTTCTACAAAACCGCACACAAATACGCTGCAAACACAAGAACAGTCGAATGTTGATTTCCTTAAAAATAAAATAAGCAACAAACTCCACCGACAAAACACACACACAATTATAAGGAAGGGTTCCTCGATAATATCAAATGCACCTGTCATCAATAGTAGAGTCATGTCAACTTCCGCGCCTCCAGCAACTAACAGAAGTAAATGCTCTGAGAGTTTACATTCATCACAGCGAAGAATCCTTAAACAATATGGCACGAGTAGTTTTAGCTCGCCTAGACGAACTCTAACACCCAATAATTACGCGACTGCAAATCTTGATAAATTTGGAGAGCAGCAAAGATCAATAAAAATTGAAGGAGGAGTCGGTAGAAAAACACCCATATCAAATATTCTTGACAAAGCTACGGCTATAGATAAGTTGTGGAGTTCTCAAAAAAGAAATGAGCGCATTGACTTTACAAAAATAAAACCAAAGAGTTCTTTGAAAACTGGCAGTCAAATCCTAAAGCCTGTACTTCCATCACAAATAAAAACGTCGCACTTTACGAGACAAAGCAGTCCTCCAGTAACACATAAAAGCAGAGATATGTTACGAACCTCAGAAAAGATTCAAAGAATGAGAAATTTAAATCAACATACTAAGTCTGTTCCTTGCTTGTTTAAAAAAGACTCAAAATCTTCTAAAGACAATGCAAGTGTCGCATTACCTACATCTAAATCAATATCCAATTTAGTTCCATTGCCTCTTTCAAGGAGCCAAAGTAGTCGTCAGATAAAATCAGCTGCTATTACCAATTTAAAAAAGAAGAAAATTTCAAGTGGTAATGCTATAGTCGCTAAACCTGTACAAATTTCGAGTGGTAACAAAAAAGATGAAACTAAACCAAAACTTTTAAAAGAGAAACTAAAACAGAATTGTGAACCAAATACAAGAGAAGGTCTATTGAAAGTATCATCAAATGGAATAACTAAATATTCAAAATGTTGTAAAACCCAAAAAAGTGATATTAATAGTAATAAAATATACTGCAATATGAGGCCTTTTGATGAAAACTTAAGTAACTCGTATGATTCCTTTGACTCAAGCACTTTTTTTCAACATTTATTTTTAAGAAATATGGAACCGCTATCGACCAAAGAGTTATCAGATACAAGTTGTGCTGGAGTAGTTTTCGAAAAAGCTAAACTATTTCAGTCCTTACCTGATAAAATTTCCAATTATTCCCATTCAAATTCATTGAATACGTACTTAATAAATAGAAAAGCAGTTTCATTATCCCGCTTTGTGAAATGGGACAGAAATCCAAGTCCTATAAGCTATAAAAAACCTAGATCTATATCTTGGCCCGGTAAAATGGATGGAAAAATTCGTAAATTTGAAAGCTTGCATGTACCTGTAAAAGAAATGGGCTCTACATCTTCATTGACATCGGTTCGAAGCAAAAGTGAACCACCTGTCCACAAGCTTTATTTTTCTCAAACATCTCGTCCGGTTTCGCCGACAGTGATATTTCATAAAAAAAGTATACAAAGAGTTTCTTCGCCACCAAAATCTAGTATTTTTAAAAGTAACATCAAATCGTCCAACAACATGTACAACAGAGACAATAGATTTTCTTCGCCTACAAATAAATCTTCTATTGTAAAAAATATCCCGAATGCCAAAAAGTTTCAAAACAAAGAAGAATGTAAAATTATTCAATTACGTGTTCCTCTAACATCAAGATCTGTTTCTCCACAAGATAAAAAAAGTATATGCTTAGACAGGAGTCATTCTACCTCTCCAGTATCTATTCGTTCTCCATCATATAGAAAAATATACTTAACACGAACACAAAATAAATTGGAGAAAGTAAATAAAAAAGAGAACCGCTCCTGTAGTGCAGAAAGCAAGAGTAATCAAAATTATCATAAGGACATAGCAAGAGTGAATAGCGAACATAATTTATACAGCGATGACCCTGAGTACGACGAATATATACGGGATATACAAAGTATGAAAAGTAGGTCAGAGAGATTCAGGGAACTCAATAGGTATTATGCATATTTGGAAAGAGTTGCAGAATTAGAAAAAACTACGTGTTATAATAATGATCTACTCATACGAAAAAAAGATGAGGAAATAATAGATTTTGATCGCTGGAAGAAAATAAGATCAATAGAAAGGGCCGAAGAAGAACTGAATAATTTATATGAAAAGTTAAGACAAGCTCAACGTGATAATGATGTTCTATTTTATCCAAGGGACGTTAAAGATTTCCGTTGGAAATTTGACAGTGAAAGGGGTCTCAAAATTAAAGAAAAATCTGTAGAAGACTTAAAAGATGAACTGAAACAAAAATCGACCAATGAATACGATAACTTGGTTCTACAAAAACCTTCTGATACTTATAAGCCATTATGGAGAGGAAAAAGTGTGGCTGAAACAGCATTTGATATAAATAATAAAAGAGAAAATAAAAAAGTAAAAGGAAAACCAATAAGAACTCATTTAGTTTTGCAAGATGACTCATTTCAAGAATTACGAAAAAAAATTGGTATCGGTAACCGGTTATGGAGTAGTCTGTCAATAGATCAAGTTACTGCTTTAAAAGATCAGTTAAATGCTATCTACAGCAAAGAGCTTGAATCTAAATCGTTCGCAAAAAATGAGACACAAAAATATGAAATTGAAGTAAATGATATGATTAACAAAAAAAATCCAAGCCTTTATGTAAGATGTAGTTCATTGGGTACTCCTAGAGAAACATCTTTATTACAAGGTAACGAATCGCTTGTCAAATCACAATCTATTGCTTCAATAGATTCCACAAAACCCACTGAAAAGGAAATGAAAAATAATGCGAATAAAATGCAAATGTCACTTACTGAGTGTGAAAAGAAATTGATTTCCCAAAATATTAGTAAAGAAGTTTTAAATAAAATAAATAAACTAGACCACATGCCCTTGATTTCTTTAAATCATAAAAATGAACATGAAGCTGAAAGCAACACACCAAAGGAAGACAAAACAAGGCATGTCATATACCCAAAAGTAAATTTAGTGCCATCAAATCAATCATCAGCCAGTGAAACGGATACAGGAAGCTCTGATGTTTCTACGAAAACTGTTATACACAAAGATAAGACAGGGGTGAAGAAAAAAGTCGAATATTTTGAATCAGTTAAAAGTGTTCAAAACCAGCAAAAAACAATTTTTCACGCTAGAGAAAATTCTGATGAACAAAAGTTTGATGAAAATAGTCGAAGTATACAACTAAACGGTGAAACTCTCAATAAGCCAGTTACAAACAATCTTATCTATCAGTCTCAATCATGCACAAATTTCAAAGAATTGTTTGGTGAAACTTATAGCAACAATTTTCTTTCCCTGCCCTTAAAAACTGCGCTTCGCTCGAGGTCGCCTTCACCTTATTCCGGTGTACACGAAAGGGATCGAAATACCCCTGACACGCTACTGTACTCCAGTAACGAGACAATTTCCCGTAGTCGAAGCCCGTCGCCCGATCCGGAGCGTGTTTGGCGAACGTACTTAAAATTTTCTCGCGGGGGTGAGGTGCGACGACTGGTACGACGTTTCGATTCACCCTCGTCGGTCGGTGCAATTTTGCGTAGACATCGAAGTGATCCTGAAATTGCACGAAACGTTTACAAAAATAATTGGTCCACAATTGAGGGAGAACCGACGCATCGTCAAAAATGGAAAACGTTGACGGTGGCCAGGGTGCCTTTAAGGCCCACAAATAGATTTATGCCTCACATCGATATAATATCAAAATTAGCCGCATTGCGAAAGAGACCAACGACGCGATCAAGATCAGCGGAAGAAGCCATAGAATGTAGACCGGGAGAAGTTGAACGTATTCGGCGTAAATTTGAGACTATGTCTCTGCTCGGCCAAATATATTCATCTGCGCCAGACATAAGAGAGCTTAACGAATTTCCCTTCTTAGCGGGACCATGGATTGCACATCAGTATCCTAAGCCCTCTGACAACAATAGATCGGTTAACAGCCCCGATAAGTTTGTCCGCGGACGAACGTCACCTGTAAAAAAGGACGTGAAGATGGCAACAACAAAAAAGCCCTTAAAGCTTAATACTATTCTTAAACAAGAACCGCTGTCAAAACAAGCGTTTGATCCAGAACTCCACCGACCAGCTAGTCGCTACGAGCCACCTCGGACACCGCCCCGGCCCCCACCTGCTGCGTGGCCTTATCATCTAGCGCCATTTGTCATGCCGTCACGAAACACTGTTCAATTTCAAGGTCATTTTTTTTTAAATATAAAAGATTATTTACTAATGGAGAAAACTGTTAGACGCTAAAACATTGCATTATTAGAAAAATCATTTGTATATAGTATTTTTATTTCTTTTTCAAACATTATTTTTTAGAAAATTTTAGGTTTTATTTCGTTAAACATTTCATTTATCATTACAATAGAGGGTGAATCAGCTCCCGAGCCTCCACGCCGCTCTGCATATGGCAGCTACTCAGACACAGGTACTATATTTTCTCATAACTATTAAGTACATTTTAATTATGAAGTTTTTCAAGCCTAAGTTATTATAAAAACTAAAAAATCCAACCGATCTTTTAAAAAATTGTTATTACGCAACTGTCACGCTGTAGAGCAAAGAAAAGCTTTGTCGAATCGCAAGTATTATTTAGTTTACAAACTCAGGAACGGCTACTCTTACCGCGATGTATTCACTCGTCCATGCAAGTGCCTCAATAAAATAAAAGTATCATTAAGAGGTCGGCAGGGAAATTACGTCACTCGACGATTCGGAACCGGTCCACGAAGGTTTTTTTTTTGATGTAAATAGTACGTAGTTCCGCGTGCCTTTGCTGCTAGTTCAATACTTGCTTATCTGTGAGTACTGTGTATGTTCCCCTACTACATAATAAACAATTTGAGTGCTTGTGAGTTAAATGTTATCAAAAGGTGATATTGAAGTTTCCGCGATTAATATTATCTGCGCTATCTTTTGTTGCGTCGCCCAGTTTATGACACATAGTGCTAAAGTGTTCGTGTTGTATATGTGAAAATAGGAGTTCTAAAAACATGAACCCTCCAAAAATAACTGAAGATTATAATAATTATAGAACTTCTCTACAAGAGCACATGCCTGCGTCAGGCAGCATGACAAGATCTCTAAAAGCCTTAAACAAATACGTGAAGAAAAATATATTTTACGACGATAGCGAAGATATAAACAATGAGGAGTATAGTGATAGTGATTATTTTTCTAAAAGCACCACGCCTAGAGATCTATCTAAGTATGATTCGGACAGTGTAAAAAGTGTAGATGTTCCCGAAAAAAGAAATAATGTGGAGTCTTCAGTGAATTCCTCGCAGTCGAATATTGATCACCAATTAACAGATGATTACAAGTATAAGAAGTTGCTTGAAAATCCCGATATAAAGTTGGGCAATGCTCATAATATATCCACAGATTCTTATCAAAGTCTAAGAAGAGATAAGGAAGAAACTGTTCATAAAGATAATCTTCACGCATCAGCAGACAACCTAGCATCTGCCCTATCAGATGTAAAATTAAGAAATAAAAGTGAGCCCAATAATAGTGAAAACAGGCATACAGTTCATGATTTTTCCGAGTGGGTAAATAGGACAGAAATATACCCAGATGTTTACGCACCACTACCTTACAGTGAGTATATGAACTTATTAAAATTAATTACTAAACAATTTGTTCTAAATTTTGATTTAAAATAAAAAAACAGAATATGTTATGTTTTACAACGTAAATAAAATAATTTAAAAATTTTGAAAAGAAAACAAAACTTGTACGATAAAATTAATGTTTTTGCAGACCATAATAAATAAAACAATTACTCTACTGTCTTCACTGCCACAAAAACAAGTAATAAAACAAAGTATTTTTTAAGCAACAGTGATTACATTTTAATTTTCTTATAGTAGTGTAAAGATTTGGCGGGAGTTGAAGAAAGCACCAGTCGTAGTTAGTCGCCTGTCGTCGCGTAGATAGTGAAGGTGGTTTGTTTTGTGTCGTGTTTTTGTTAAGTGTTATCGCCGGTTACACCACATGGGGATATTACGGCAAATCAAGAAAATGGCGATATATGGTTCGTTTTATGATTTTTTAATAAAAAAAAACTCCCTGATTATTTTTAGTAGAAACAAAATATTTTTTTATGTTATTTATTATGACACTAAAGAAAATGTAACAAAGTTCGCGTGTATTCTAATAATACATTGACTTAGCTAATAACAGAGCAAAGTTTTTATTAATGTTGTAACTTTTGTCAACAAAGACACGGTTGCGATACCGCAATTACAACACTTAGGAAAATTTTATGTGGATAATCGTTGTTATTGTACAGATTAAGAAATTGTTAGCTCCAACTTTGAACGCACATTAACTTGTAGACAAACAAACACAAAAAAACTTTTCATCGAAAAATGCTAAAGGATTTGAACACAAGCTTAACTTAGCATATTAGGTTACGTGATGTGAACTACCCGATTTCTACTTTTGAATATAGGTGATTGTGTTTTTTAGATAAAGAATTTGAATTTAAAAGAAAAGAAGAAATTCTCGGATATATGTAGTGTACATATATAAAAAATTGCGAGCACTAGAAGTCTCCTTACATAAGAAATATTTTAATAATTTCATTCTTCATAAAAAAATAGAAGCATCTTAAATATTAAATTTAAGAGCTTACAGCAAATTTGGTATTTGAACTTTATATAATATAAGCCAAACATCCTATTAAATTTAATATTAATATAGTTGATTTAATACTTTTATAGTTGAATTACTTGTAGCATCAACTCTAATTAAATTTACGAATACGTAAGAATTACATTTCACTCATGCATAATTAATTTATATTAGTAATCAAGTAATCAGACATGTTCTTATATAATACAATGCTATAATTATTTAAATTAACCACGTGGTTGTAATTACTTAATAATAATTATCGTAATTAACAAGAATAGCAAAGAAAGCCGAACATAGAGCAACCTCCTTAACTCGAGATTAAAAGCGTTTACGAGATTATAAATATGTATTTGCCTTCTTATTTATAAAACACGTACTAACACAGAGTTTATCTAACTATGGTTCCTAAGTAAGATTTATATAATATATATAATATACGCGATAAGCCTACTTTAATTTTAAGCCTAGTCTTATTTCAATTAATCTTGAACTGTGTTGTAATTCTTTTTAAACCAATGGTTGCTTGGAAGAAATAGCTTCATAGCGATAAATCCACCTTTGTGCTGAAGTAATGTAATTTTTAATATTATGTGTTTGTACTTTTTTTGAGCATAATAAAGCATATTCATTCATTTATTCATAGTTTGCTATTCTTTCCTGTCATAATATATTTGAGGTATAACTTATTAGTCAGGGAAGGTCCCTCATTTCGTTAGTCAATTTGTAAGTCGCAATTCTTTATGTGAATTATTTTTGCCCAGTAAATAAAAGTCAAGACTGTTTTCTTCACTTTACTTTCTTTCCTTTTTTTTTGTAGAGACATGATCTCTAATAATAATAAAATAACAACTATTTTAGGATTAAGATAATCCTATCGAGATAGAAACTTTTAAATATTGCTATGCAAAATTAAAAACCGTTATGTTTTTTTAGATCCTATTTAAATTCTACATGTGTGCCGGTTGTAAAAGCGTCGTAATATAATACAACACCGCACGAGAGTTAATAGCTATGCTCTACGTTCCATGAATGGTTAAAAAGTGAAAGCCCTAGGGATACCATTTCCCGTATAACGTGTTAATGTTACTAATGTGTTAAATAACAGTATTTCAAGCAAGAGAGTAACGTTTTATTTAAATTAAGTATTAAATTTTTTTAATTATTGAAGACAATAAAAGACCCGAAAATGTTAAGCCAATTTGTATTTTATATATTAAACAACTTATATATTAAATAACTTAATGAATTAATTTATCAATGTAGGTCTTCTTAAATTATGTTATTAACATCTTGGACGTATGATGAGTTTGAACTTTAAAATAAGTCATTATATAATTAGAGAGCATTGGGAATTTTGACCGCGAAGATATTTGGACAAATATTATTATTATTTGTCGCTTTTTATTCTAAATCAGTATACTCTTAAAAGATTCAATGTGTTGTGCAAAAAGCCTGTGCGGTTTTATTCGCAATGCAGACAAGCCTTAATTTTGCTGCAAATCATGAAATAATTATAGCGTAATAACCTCCCATTTTGGAAGTGGATAGTGCAGTTTAACCCAAACGCCATACATTTTCGGTACACTCGTGGTTTCGACGTAACAAAACCGGTCGGGTTACGTGTGCCCGTGATAATTATTATGATCAACAAATTAGTGGCATTCAATGGTCGTTACGACATCGATCGCCATGGCGTTTCCGTTCTCACTTTCACTCGTTTTTATGTCATTTACTGGTTTCCAAGTGGGTATATCACCGGTGCGATAGAAGATACGTGTGTTAACGGAACGTGTTACTTCACTACTTGAGCAGGTTTCCATTGCTCAATAATTATATTTTACACTATTTATACAAAACTTTAAAGTAGCTCAACTTTTAGTGAAATACACTGGTTGTAATAAAAGTAAAATTAAATGCTTTTTTTGCGCGCTTATTTTAAAAGGTCAAAAGTATTTCTTCCAGTGCTCTTATTTTCACAGTAATCTCTGTATATTCTAAAATATTGCAGCTCCCTTTTGTTATATCCTGTACCATTTACTGATCGTCTGTTTCTCTGTAACGATGTTATCTTGTTTCAAATTCAGAAATTTAAGCGGGGAAAAGAGTTTCCCCTCTAACACCGTATTTTCTTCTTTCTAGAATCTCCGAATCGTCGGTACGTGGAGAGCGACGTGAACATCCACTACCGCTGCCCGGTCCGCAGGGATCCCCTTCCTCTCGTCCCAGAGCGGGAACTGGCCAGGCAGCAGGCGGAGCATATGAAGTCCCTATACAGGGAACAGAAAAGGAACAAGTATTTACAGGTGAGAGAAAAGAAGAATATGAAATACTGGATGTTGATGTTCGTTGCGTTGAAATATCGATCAGTTTTTGTGGGATAGAAAGTGTGGGACACCTTCTATCTTTACCGAGACTCAAAATATTTAAAACAACACGAATTCGGAGGTTTCAACTTTAAAAAAATAGCCGATAGTTTAAAGCCGCATATTTATAATATTTGAAGGTTATGTAGGTGTAAAAGAAACTAAAATCACTTAAAAACTTTCTGAAAGACAAGTAATAGGTTAAAGATTAATTTTTTTCTTTCTTCTAAACTCACAAGTGAAAGTTTTGCAATTTTTCTTTCCGGGCGTCAATATAAATTTCTCATAACAAATTTGCCTGTGTGCAATGTGCATCTATCTATAAAAGTAATTACGCAAATTGTTATCTCTTTACATATTGCAAATCACTAAGTTTAACGATACGCGATGAGATTATGTAAATTAAACTTCACTTTTTCAGCCTCTAATCCTCTGTCGTGGATTTAACTTTCAATTATGGGCTTATATTTCGCTCACGTGATTAATGTATTTCTGATCGAGATAATTATGCCATCGTAGTTAACTGAATTATCTAGATTTTCTCGACAACACTTTAGATTTAGTTTCAATATTACAGATAATAATTATGCGTACCCTATCTGAATTTAGTAAATGTCTTTGGAAATGCGTATTATCTCTAACAGCGTCAATTCAAATTTAAGATGCATCACGATTTGCCGTTCGATATTAAGTATTTCATAAATTGATATAACCTCAAATTATATAAATCTCATCCAGTAGATAGTTGATGAGTTTAAACTTTGCCCTATCGATGTTATTATCTTGCCAGTCAAAGCCGATCGGTTGATCGTGCCTCGAGCTGTTAACTCGCACGCGATACCAGTTTAGTCGATACTTCAATTTGATTTAAATTTATTTCAAACGAGAATGCTCATTTTATTGTTTCTTTCAATTTTGATATACATTGATGTTCAAACCAAAATGATATTTTAATTGTTTCCTTTACTTAGCATTTAATTTAATTATTATTGTCCAAATCGAGTTTTTATATCTTATAGTTTACTGTTTTTAGTTAGTACAAATTATGTCAATACAACGTCCTTCGATTAATCGCTCGTGATTGGTAACGGAGAATAGGCGTAGTAAAACTAATCACGCGATACAATAACCGACCTATTGATAGTTCCACCTCACAAAAACTACCGGCAAACCAAAATTCATGATGACGGCTAAAATGAAAAGTGATGTGCCCCCGAGTATCAGTTTTCGTTCTGGTTTTCACATTAGTAGCCATAGCGCACGTGACGGCGCGTGCGCATTGCCACACAAAAGTTAGGTTAAAGAATGAAGTCGATAGCTTAAATTGTCTCGAAGATTCCCCTTCCTAAAACGCTCCATACAAATGATACTTAGTTATGACGTCACCTCTAGCAAGTTTGTACGCACCGCGGTAAGACTTTGTTCGATAACTAAGTTAAAATATTGCTTTCATGATAGTGGTTTCATAACAAAAGTTGTTGTTAATTAAATAAAAAATATATAAAAGCTGAAATTTGAGAGATACTTATTTTTTTACTATTATATCTACATTTTATTTTAAAAATTAGCGAACCTTTTGACCTTGTCGACATCCTTATTGTTGTAGGAAAACTGTCTATTTGTATATGTAATGAAGTTGACATGAACTATGTGATTGTTATCATGTTTTTTAATTTTTAATGATAATTTACTAGTTTGTTCATATGTTTAACTCTTTTATCTTTATAATAATGTCGTCACAATAATAATTGTTATTCTTATCTACTTTCCAGCATCGGTTGCTTGATGTAAACAAAATGCAAAATTATCGAAATTACATAATGTATATGTTTTTGTTTTGATATTACAACTGACTATTCGATGCTTCTAACTTCAAAGTGTTTTAATATCAATAGGTATTTTCTTCTATTGCAGTCCGCAATGGACGTACCTCTAAGTGAAATTGAGCGTAAACATCAAGATTTCTCTCAAGGGCTTGACTTGTTCCCGACTTGACCGCGCACGTAACTTCACTTTTACTTTTATATGTGACTGTTTCTTTTTAAACAAGTAACTGGCCAGTGCCTAAGTTAACTCTGTTAACGTTATAATTTTTTTAAAATTTAAGTCCAAAGTTTATTAACTGAATCTAAAAGGATAATCTATGTAAGATGTAAAATAATTCCTGTGCACGTATGATATAGAGACGTCGATACTTTTTATAGGGTATTGGCCTCGTAGCAAAAGTAGAGCAAGATTAAGCAATTAACAATTATTACATATTAAATTATCATTCACTAGACACTTTTATTGCTTTCTGATTTTTAATAGGTCTGACATAATTATTTTCCAAATAATTTTATGCTCATAAAAATTCCAATCAGCATTCAAAATATATCAATCTATTTAGTTACACTATTACCAATTTACATCATATTTTTTATAATAACGGAAACATTGACCTTGAACATCGAATACCACCAAAATACCACACACACACACAGATCTGAACAACGATTTCGACCACATTACAGAATTCTTTTAAACTAGTTATAAACAATGGACTGTAGATCAAAGTTTCTTAACAAGTTCTTCATTTTATTTACTGTGATTCCAATTTCCCCTTTTTGTTAAATCATGAAAGAGTCATATAAAATTTTTGTAACAATTAAAGTGAGCTAATAAGGTCTTTGATGCAGACAAAATCAAAGACGGAGATTTAGTAGTATGCTCTTATTTTCTAATACGGAATCTATAAAACAAAATGAGTGTTTTGCTGCTTTTGTAAAGTTGTCACAATTTTTCAGGATAATAATATTGATCCCCAGGACATAGAGGCTTTCGATGCGTCTATGAAGGTGAATTTTGCGTGACGCTGGTTTTTCTACAGCTTTTCGAAGCAATTTTCATTAAAATATTAAATATTAATCTCTTTAACGGCTAAATTGGACTTTGTTTAATACCACTAATTGAATTTATCATATTTATAATGTTCACCGGCAAATAAAATGAGCTTTTTTCATCATTCATATAATCACAGTTTCGGCAGGTAAAATTTAAGACATTTTCCACGTTTGGCTAATTTATTTGTCGTGTTTTACATGTGTTTTGTTCTTTTGTATCGATGTTCGCTTCGGTATCGAACAAACAAAAGCAACACGCTAGGGTGACTCAAAACAAGATGGATTGTTTTACGCTTCCCTGTTAGTTCGAATAAAAAGATTTCGTAAACAATTTCAATCAAGAATTTCATATAACTATTCTATACGTACATACTACTAGCTTACAAAACGCTTACAGTGCCTACCTATTTCGTACTGGACAGTAATAAGGACGACATTTCACAGGAATTACAAGACGCTCAGAACAGAAGGCATCAAGACAACTTTATGCCGTCACAGAAGCTGGTCATTCCCCCAAATAGGTATGACGAAGCCGAGAAGGTCGTCGCCAGAGCACTATACACCTTCAACGGACAGACGTCTAGAGAGCTGAGCTTCAGGAAAGGCGATTTCATTAGCGTCCGTCGACAAATCGACGCCAACTGGTATGAGGGAGAAATCCACGGGAGAATCGGACTTTTCCCCTACAACTATGTTGAGGTACTTATAAATCAATTATTTACTTTCACCTGTATTGAGTGGATATTGATTAGATTACTACCTAGTAGGCCTATTAGATATCACATATGTACTTTCACTGCATTACTGGCAGTAAATAATTTACCCGATAATAAAAGATACAGTACTTTTTCTGACTTAGCAATCTTTTCGCTTTGTAGACAAATTATAAAAATAGTCAGAAGTTTAGCTAGGTAGGGAGCAAATTACTAAAAACTAGTATTTTCTCGCGGCTTCGCCGGCGTAGAAAGGGTTTTACACTCGTGGGCATTTAATCGGAACAAAAAGTACCTATTGTATGTATTAAGTCACTACTTAATATATACAATTGGTACTTTTTGTATACAGGTTGAGGAGTACAGTTACTACTCTACCTGTATACGAAAACTTCGTATGTGCGTCCAACTCGCACTTAGCCGATGGGTAGCCTATCTCACTCTGCGATAATGTAGCATTGATTTTTGACTAACGGTGATTTTTTTAAGGAGATCATTATTTTTCGAGTTTATTCGTAACAAACATACGAATATACAAATGTTTCTTCTTTTTAATATGTGAGACTAAGCACGGAAATGAAGCTTTATATATAGAGGCCTCAATTGACATTCTCGTATTAAACCTACTTGCCTACTGCCCCAGATGTTATTAGCCGGCTTTTAACAGAATCTTATTTAATTAACTATTAGACAGTTTAATCGATGTAAATAAATCCGATTAGTATCAAGGAAGTGAGCTATTGCCCACTTCCTTGATACTAAATTTACAAAGCTTATTAGCTTTATTGACAGGATCATGAAATTTAATTATTTGCTAGTCTAGTTAAGAATTTGAATTTAAGTAACTGTTTGGAATGTTACAGAAAATTTCATCTAAATTTATGACATTCTTAGTGTGACATTAATGGAATCCTATATTATAGGAAAAGCTCTTATGCAAAAAGCAAAAATTATAATTTATATTTTTAATAAACTACAGGTCGCCCTGTGGGCAAAATTCGATCATAAATATTGAAATCCATCGTGTAGAGGTTATAAAACATAATTTATTCTTAGTTCAATCACAGACTTCAATTTAACATAAAAGGTTCGTCACCAGGCCATTAAATTTTATTAATAAAAAAAACCGCAGACTTCAACCATAAACAAAGAGTATTACATGTATGGTTATCGTGTCATGTCAAAATATGCAAAATTAAAGTATAATTTAAAAAAATATTGGTATTCCACTCATATCAACTATAACCGGTAGAAATTTCATGCTTTTCCATTTACGCGTCTTTTGTAAAAAGAGGAACAAAGTTTTTCGCTTGCATAATAATATATAGATTAGGAGACAAATCAGGAACGAGCTACCTAATGGAAAACAACAACAGTTGCAGGTGCGTTTTGTGCAATTATTTAGAAAACAACAAAACATATTATAGTTTCTTCATAAATTTCAGCTGTTAAAAGGCGACGGATCGAGATCACCGCGAAGATCGGCAGTAATCGAAGGTCGAGCGAAAGCGAAATTCGATTTCACCGCGCAAACTAACCTCGAACTACCTCTGAAGAAGGGCGAGATCGTCACACTCACGAGGAGGATAGACCAGAACTGGTGGGAGGGGAGGAATGCCCACAAAACGGGCATCTTCCCAGACAGCTACGTTACAGTATTACAGGAGCCTAGCCAAAGTAAACCAGGTAAGTGTGATTCCTTGGTTTTGAAAATTTATGTGGTTTTCTGAATGCCACAAGCCGGCTGCCTAAGTGGTTAGAAGAATGTTGGTGAACCTCGTGTGTCCTATTACACAACATGTGTCAAATGTTGCCGACAAATGTCGGCGGCGTCAGCAACTTACGTGTGTAGTGTGCCTGAGAAAGTTAGTTTAAAGTAACAAATATGTAATTTTAACTTCACAATCATGATATAGAATGTAAAGGTTATCTAACGTAGACTAGAGTATTTAGATTGTTTCTAAAAGAGGTACCTGCAATTATATTTCGTGAAATAAAAGTCGAGTGGAAGACACAAAGCTAGTTATAATAATAATAATAACAATTATATCTATGGACGCTTCACACCACGTCAGTCTGGCCCCGTGCTAAGTACCCGAGGGACTTGTGTTATAGGTACCAGACAACGGAAATATATTTAATATCTTTATACTATGCACATATTTCAGATTTTTATTATATGACACATATGTTTAATATACAGACAAGCCGGTAGTGTCGCCCTCCGTTCATTGAATTTATAATATACCTACTAATATAGTTTAACACCATGGATTATAATGATCTAAAAATAAATTCACCAGAATCGCAGCCCATACTGAACACAGACAAGCCGGTGGCGTCGCCCGCCGCTCACGGGTTACTCAACGGGTCAGACAAGAGGAGTATGGGCACTCACAGCTACACGCCGCAGCAGAACAGCTCAGCACTTGCCAACGCACCGCCAGCCACACAACCCTTGCCAGGTAGAATCACTCAATTCAATTCAAATTCAAAATTTTAACACATGTTTTAAGAATATCCACACGTTCATTTACCAACGATTCGGAAACTTAGCCGTGCGAGAAGTTTTGATAACTAGGCCAATCTGAATTATCTTAGATATTAAATTCTCATGTCACAATGATAGTTGAACCTTGAAACGACTTTACCGATTTTAGCTAAATTTTTTTAATAAATGCATTGTTAACAATTTTCAAAATTCTTTGTTCTATTGAAAGAGTCCAAATATGGTTTCTTAGCCACCAAAGAATTACCCTATAGTATATTGTAAGATCTTCCTTTGTAGAGGCCAAACCTATCCTGTTTGACCTCTACAAAGGAAGATCTTCCAACCGAGCTAGGTAGTATGCCCGGCCAGGCTGAATCGGCGCATTAAGAAATCTTCGATAGCGCAATACAGAATTGTAGCGCTATTAGGGGAGATGCATGTAAAACAAATTTTATTGAATGCAAATTATTATCATAGTCGGCTTAAAGATATGCAGAACGACAAAAAATCTCTGAATTCTATTTAGAAATAAGTAAGATATTAGCGATTCCAGTTTTCTACCCATCTTTTTCTCTAAAAGTGAAATTTAGTATGAGCTTTGTATGCAGCTTAAAGAGTTTGACGTCACAATTAATATAGGATCTCACTTTGTAACTGACTACTTTAAAGGCTTATGACTTTGTTATTTTCAATTTTATCATAAAACAAATTGGACAAATTTTTTTTTTCAGTAACGATAGGTTTTATTCTAACAAAGAATTAAAAATCGTGCATATATTCCCCATTGTGGGTACACAGTATAAACTGCCGGTACCGCTACAATATTATCACGCCACAATTCAACTTTAATTCGTAATATTTCAGGCTACGCTGTGAGCAAAAACCAGCGGACGGTGACGCCGTCTGACCGCGGGTACGGCCCGCCTACCGGCGCCGGCGTCGACCTCAACAACACCGAACCGCTATATGTCGATACTAACGCCGAGGCTATACCGTAAGTTACTGGCTAACATATTAATAGGTACTATTTGTCTTAGGTACATTAAGACTTTTAAAACCAATACATAAATTAACCTGAATTTTGGACACCGACCAAGGCAGAAAATTTGAACGTTTTCGAATTTGAGAGGTCGAACTAAGCACACGCCCGATTTGTGTAGCTGATTGATGATTCAACTCAGTTATGCGCGTAGCCTTATGTGTGCGTGCGCTTGTAATTACAGAACGTTCATTCATGTGGTAGTGATACGTTAAACGTCGCAGTCGTCCGAGTAAACAAGCCTCACCTACACATATCGGCCATATGTGTAGGTGAGGCTTGTTTACTCGTGCACAATTGAGTTGAACTATAGTTTTGTAGATGACAGAAAGTAGAAAAACGGTGAGAGAATTTAAAGATTGTGCTGTTACTGAATCGCTTTTGTATCGCGTTTACGCGCGATCTTAACATCAAAAGATTTTAATAATACACAGCTCTTGACCAACAACGTTAAATTTCAGATACCGAGCGATGTACAAGTACCGCCCTCAGAACCCGGACGAGCTGGAGCTGGCAGAGGGCGACACGGTGTACGTGCTAGAGAAGTGCGACGACGGCTGGTACGTCGGCTCCAGCCAGCGCACAGGACGATTCGGCACCTTCCCCGGTATGTAACGTCAGAAATATTTATAGCCAGTTGAGTGCACGTCATTTACTATGTGAAAATACTGCCACCATAACGAAAAAGAGCTCATGTATATATTTTTTTAATTTAGTTATTTAGTGACTTGGAATCAGCCCAACAAGGCAAACACACTAGTACACTTGATAATTTAAAACAATGTTAGATGCGCTCTTTTTCCTCATAACGGCAGTATTAATCATGATTTTTCGGTGGGATATAGACGACCCAATTAAGTAAGTCTATCAATAAGCTACTAAACAAAGAGAGCAATTAATTTTTCACCTAATATTTTTATTTTCTACGTACAAACACCTACGCTTTCATTTCAAAAATGAATAATTGTTTGTATATGTACAAGATTTCTTCTATAGTAGCCGAGAGTACTAGTTATCGTACTTGGGGGGTTAGCCTAGTTAGTTTTCACTACTTTGTATAATCGCCAAACAAAATATATGGAAATAACATTAGGCGTCAAGAAAGAAACGAAGAAAAAAAAACGATTTATGTCATTTCAATACATTTTGTTTTACGTTTCTAAAAATAAGCGAAAATGTTGAGAACTTGACTAACTCCTTGGTTTGCAGTACGGGTAGCTAAGACCTATTAAGCCCAATGGCCGGAACAGGCATGTTTAACAGGGACAAATAGCGCTGAATAAGTGTGTCTGTCTCTATAGCTATAGAGCACATGAAGTGCAATCGAGATGTAGACCTATAGGCACCTAAATCTTATTAAAATTGTATTTTTTCCTTAGGCAATTACGTGGAGCGCATCTGATAGCGCGAGGTGTCGCTGCTGCGCCGCCTGCGCCGCGCCGCGCTATGTGCGCGACGCGCGCGACGCACGCGCTGACACTATACGACACGCGACACTCGTGACACGACACTACACACGACACTCATCTCTATACCACTAGCTTACGGCTGAGTATAAGTTTTTGTTACTCGAAGTACGTGAGGGATGTGAACAGCGACCCTAGTGGCAGAAAATGACACTTTATTATGTCGTTCACCGTAAATTTTTAAGGAATCGAATCAGCTCCTCTGGTGGCGAAATAAGTAATTAGTTAAACTCTTCACAAGGTAAAATCTGAAAGGCTTAACAGCCATACCTTGGAGGATTTAATGATTTGTTGAATTTGAGAACTTAAAAATTTTAATTTGAACACTATTCGTTTTCTGTATTTTTTTTAATTACATACTAATGGTTAAGTTACAATTAAATGTTTTAGTGCGAGCATTAATTCGCGTATTTTGTTTGAGATTGCTCAGCGCAAACAATGAAACTAATCTTATAACGATATACAAGTTGGTGTGTATGAAATCAAAGCAGCGCCCCTAGGGGCAAGCGACGGTAACTAATTTATTACGTCACGCTCGCTAAAGGTACTAAATTCTCTATGTAAAGATAGAGAAAACGAACAACCCTCAAACTGCCTATAACATTACGCCTTTGGGCTTGCGTTCGTAAGTGTACATTTTTTGTTGAATATTATGCTTCTAGAGTATCGAGATGAGTGAATTTTGAGAGGCAGATGCAAATTATTACAAAAACCTACTTGAATTTTATATATTAACTATTACGAATTGTATTAGCTTTTATATTTAAATGTAAAGGCTAATAAAACTGATTTCTATAACTGCCTTTTCCTAATGTATTATACTCTATATCTCTACTGTAATAAGTTGGTCTGTCTCTCGACGCTTAGTATTAATCTCTACATACCTGTGCCTGATAATTAAGTAGTTCGAAAGCCCTTTTAGAATATTAGGGGCCTGTTTCATTGCTTACTGTTAAAGTTTCTCCTAGGCTATTCACAACTTTTTGACAGATGTTCCATAGAAAATCTGTCAAATAAAGTTGTATCTTTCAAATAAATGGACTGTCTGTAAGCGGCGAAACAGACCCTAAACGTTGCGCATTACTGTCAGTCGGATAGGCACGCACAATTGATATGTTACCAAAAAGCTTAACCATGACTTTTGATATTGTTTTATATTGACTTCCCTAATACAAGTATCACAGTAGAGTGTGCTCTGTCAATCAAGCGGCCTACTGTTTGAATGGTCTACTGTTTATGATTATATTGTGACCATAATGTGTGTTGTCTTCCGAATACTCTATGTTTCTAACTAGATTAAATGTGGTTTGATTTTTCAAATGAGACAGTTTCATTGTTCTCGTTCAATTTTTCATCAATTTATTAATACTACACGGTTAATAGTTTTTCGTATAGTCTCATTTGACTTGTAAAAAACCTTGCATTTTGCTGCATTATTTCTTGATAAAGTTTGAGAAATTGAATCGGAACCATACACGCTTTCGCTAACGATTATTTTTACGCAATACATATTAGGTATACCAATAAGAAACAATTTTCCAAAGTTAATCTACGCGCCCAAAGAATATTATATTGGATAACAAATGTTGTATAATTGTGTAAAAAATTAAAAAAATATTTACATGTAACTTGTTTAGTAGATGTAGTTATTTATTAATGTGCCGGGGGTTAGGCTCACCTTTTAAATGTGACATTTTAAAAGTGTGTAGCCGAAGTGTGTGTTTACTAACTTTTGTTACTTTACTAATTTTGTTACTTGACGATGTGACTGGCTGGTTTCAGAGGTTTTTGAATGGAGTATATTATCTATGAAAGGATACTTCTGGAATGTTAACCGATCATCACATCCACTGAGTAGATAATAAATTAATGATAGATAATAAACAATCCCTCTTAAATAACCTCTAAACCTGTCCATCGAATCGTTTTTGGGTAATGGTCAATAATTCAACAGCCAATTTCGTTTTTTATTGTATTTTAACAAAATTTTTTTTCGTATCGAGTACAGAATAGTGCTAGCAAAAGTCAAACTTTGGATTGTTAAGTGTAATGTAACAAAGTTTCGGCATTTTGTGGATTGACCGTTACCTTTAAGGCTTAGTTGTCACAATCATCGTTGGAGGCAATTATCGCTGTATACTTTTTAAAAAGTTTGATCGTTAATTTAATTTAAAAGTAGACTTGTACCTATCATGAAATCTATATCTGAAAGTGTTGGTATTCAGCGATAATTCAGTCCCAAGTGTGAGCTATCCCTTATTAATGTAGATACACGATGTTTACACGTCAATACTCATATCGTATAGGGCGAGTAACTTTTTGGAAACGTTTGACAATACTGTTTATATGCTTCATTCGAAATAATTAAGTATATTTTATATCATTGTATGTAATGCAACGGCTGATATGGAATACTTTGAGTATGAAATTGTCTATGTTATATGCCAGTGACTCTGTAATGTCTAGTCATGAATCGATGTACCTAATTGTCTTTTTCCCTTTAAATCCCAAACTTTGTCCTTGAACCTATGAAATCTGCATCGTCTGTCCAACTGTTCGTTTTGTTCAGCGTCTCTCGCCCTATTTTGATTTAACTTTATTTGAAATTTTCTCGTTTGAATCTGTTGTTGATTTATTTTGTTAATTTATTTTATCAGCACGATCGTTTTATTTCTTGTTGACACCTTGAAATTGTGAACATAACTCTACCTATTGTTTAATCATCACGTCAAATAATATAATCTTTCATAATCTTTGTGTTTTATTTGTTCTCCTTTTCAGTAATAAGGAAAAGTTATTAGTTTTGTTCGAAAAAAAATCCGCCCAAAGCCACTGCCCTTTGATTGGTCGGAAGTATCGGAGTACGTACACACAGGTTCTCTTATTGGTGCGTGCTGTTTTAGTGCAAGCGTTAGTTCGTTGGTGGTTAACTTATCAGTGGTAATAAACTGATAAGTTTCGGACACGGATGGCTTACTTCTCTATTGGTTGTATGCTCGATGTTAAATTTAGTATGTACGTGCCCATCTCTACCGGTGACACGCGTGCCAATAGTTATCTCCCTTTGCCATCCCTTGCGTTTAGTTAGTGTTCAAGGTACTAATCCATAAGCGGCTCTCTGCGGATCACGAGTTTTACATTTTGTTAGTAATTTAAACTCAAAAATATCATAGCTGTTAAAATGCATAACAATATTATAGTCAATGCTGAAAAATAATATTTTCTAATTTTATTATTACGATTTACGAGCAAGAGTAATGCACAAATCACCGGTTGGGCATAATTTAAAACATTAAACATCGCGTGTAGTAGAGAGAGCTTATCGATCTGCTAGAACACTAACTAAACGCAAGAGATGGCAAACTATTGGCACGCGTGCCACAGATCACTTATCATTGGCACGTGACATTATTTTTTTTTGGGCTCGCTAGACGCTACCATAGATCAATTACTTACGCTGTAGCGCTACTTATATTTTAACAAAAAATTAAAACCGACTTCCAAAGAAAAAAAAAACAAAAATAATAAAAAAGAAACTAAAAAGTATTAAATAATATTGATTCTTTAATAGTGCCTGTTTATTTAGTAGAATTTGGTGAGGCAGCAGCCTATTTCCGTACACAATCTTCATAATTTTATAGTCCAGCTTACATGTCATAAACTGTCTAAATTTTTGAAAAAGTGGTGAAAAATATCCACAGCCGAAAATATAACCTCCTCGATTTGGAAGTCGGTTAAAAATGATTTAAAAGGTTAATGCGTCGCTAACAAAGGGCGTAAAGATAGATGGTTCATCGAAATCTTCAAAATACTTCGCGATCATAAAAAAGCTTGGTTTGGCGATACGTTTTTACAACGGCTAATACGAAATGGTTCGCCATCCCTGATTACTGCGTCATGTTCTACGTTGCTTAGCAACCGATGTAACAAATAAAGCAACGCATACACCAAGTGAAGTGCACGCTTCAACACATTAACGATCAAGTTTGAATTTTATTTTATATATAACGACAAGCTGTAATCTTATACTAAAACGTGTAAAAATGGAAAGTGACTGGCGAGAAATATTGAGTTTGACACAAAACGAACTGAAGGATATCGATAAGGACAAAATATGCGAGAGTTTGGCTTGGATGGAGTCAGACGATATAGACCTCAACTTCTCTGACTTAAAAGCTCTCTTTAGACTGGCTCAAGATATTTTAAAATACAAAACCGAACAGGTAGATATTCAATGCCGATTCTTAACTAACAACTTTTATCCCACTATGTACGAACTATGGTGCAACAAAAGTTAGTGGTTTAAGGATGTACATTGTGTTCGTAATATAGAGTTATTATTTATTAAATTATAGGGCAAACGAGCCCACGTGTCATTAGTCACCTAATGGAAAGCAGTTACGGTCGTCGCTCATAGACACCTGCAACATCAAAAAGTTGCAAGTGCGTTACCGACCTTTTACGAGGGATAAGGCTAGGCGAATAGGGAGTTGGGCCTCCGGTAAACTCGTTTACTCGACGAAATTTCTTGTTTGGCACTGTTGCTACTTTTACAGTACACATATACCAACACACGCTAAATTATTACCACACACTCGTAACGCCCTGTGGTAGCATTAATTGCTGGACTGTGGGAATCTCTTCATTCGGATTCCAATGAACAATCCCTATAGCCAGTTATAAAATCTTTGTCGTACAAAGACTATACTAAATTACATACAAAATTCATACTTAAGTTTACGTTTTGAGAAAAAGCAATGGATAGAAAACTTAAATCGCTAATAACTTATTTCTGAACAGAATTAAGAGTTTTTTGTCGTTCTGTATATTTTTTAGCCCACTATCATAATATTCGATAAATTTTGTTTTACACGCATTTTCCGTAATAATCATAGTAAAATTAAACTTTTCTAATTTATTAATATTCAAACACAGATGAAATCTTTTTTTGTAAAACTTTCAGGTAAATGGCTTATTAGGGAAGTTGGAGACAAAGAGTAGAAAACCAAAATCTAAAAAGAAAAAATTACTTACTGGTAAGCTAATTATTATCCACTTAATCGCCATAATAACCATGACAGAAAGAAATAAAACGAAATGAAAAAGGAAAACAGCTACTTCCCTCTTATATATTATGTGTAAACTTTTATTGTAATTATGTACTTTATTCATTCTTAGATTCGCCTGATAAAAGCTCAGATGATGTTGACGAAAAAATTTCACGACAAAAAGAAATAATTAAAAACAATAAAGAAGTTATAGACCAATTAACTAACGAGATTGCTGAATTAGAGCAAAGAAGAAGTAAGCTTCACGATTCTTTGGAAAAAGCAGACGTCGATAGTGAATCCAGTGGTAATACTCTATCAGAGATGAATACCATTGCGCAACTAGAATCCGATATAATCAAAAGAAACAAACATATAAAGAAGCTAATGACAGATATATCGGTAAGATATGAATAATAACAATTACATTTTTGAATATTAAAATTTAATATAAACCACACGAGGTTTTCATTGAGGTTAAAATACATAAAATGTACAATGTTTTCCTTCACCATACGTGCATCTATTAAGTATTTAAGACCACAAAATTCCTCAGGTACACGCTTCCATCGGTTCGAACATAGGTCCCTTTCGAGTGCCGTCTACCCACTAGACCATTTATTCTCGCATATATAATAAACCTTTTATAACGATAGTCTCGCATCTAATAAACACTTTATAACGGTTTAATATAACCCATCGCAAATTATTTTGATTAATATTTCTAGACGATTGAGGAACAGAATTCTCAGTTGAAAGAGAAACTTACAGTTCTTAAAGATAAACTAAAAGAGTCAACTCTAATAATCAGTAACATAACTGAACAGCTACTTTGTAAGAACAGAGAAAATGATCAGCTAAAAGGTAAGTTACACTCGCGATTACATTATGTAAAAATCTGCAAATAAAAAATGGCACATTGGATCTGTCTTCACATTTCTTCGTTACTATATTTTCTAGATATAATTGCATCTTTAGAAAAACGTAAAACGGAACTTGAGGAAGAGACAGAAATTCTCAAAAGAGATAATATTGACTTCGACAGTAGGTGTGAAAAAATTGAAGAGGATTACAAATCTAGAATTCAACAATACAAGGTAAATATTGAATGTGTTAAAAAAGTAATAAGAAGAGTTTATAAGTTAAAATTGTATAATCTTTTCCTTTTTAAGAGTTTGTTAAAAGTGCATAAAAATGAAATTCAACACTTGGCTGATAGAAATATTGAATTGGAAGACAACTTACGTCAAGCATCACATGTTACTACATCTCCTAACGTAAGAATAATTATTATCATCGTGCCTCTTTATGGTATCGTCATAAATTGCGAATTTACTTATTTATCATTTTATCTTTGGATTAGACACAGCGCGACAAAGAAGATACTAAAGTACGGGAGCTGCAAGAAAAGTTACTAGATGCCTCAGAAGAAATCTTACATTCCGCCAATTTAATTCAAAAATTAAAAACTGAAATAAAACATTTGAAAGGCACAAAAAGCGATTTACTCTTAGATACAGAATCTGAAAAGAAAAATGAGAGTGACGATGGAAAAGAACGTAATATTATCAATATTCTAAACAAAAAGAATAAAGAACTTACAACAGCTCTACATGGTGCTGAAGAAATGATATCCATTCGAGAACAAGAGGTATTTTGAACTTAGTTTTACTCAAAATGTTAAAAATTTGTAATGTTAAATACTCTTCTTCATTCTGTATGTCCGGGTCTCAGAAATGAGGAAAAAAGAAAAATCTTTCTCTGCAAATGTATTAAAACATAAATATTTTTTCAATTTCACAAATCAAATACATAATAATATGTTAATCTGTTAAAGCATCTTTCAATATATTTATTGTCACATAGATATCTAAAATAACGTCGCAACTACAACTCTTGCAAACTGATGAGGGAATTAATTCGCTCATAAAAGATTTTAAAAGTAAGAAACGTGAATTAAAAATCAAAGATCAAGGCATTAAATCCTTAGTGAGTGAAATTAATAATTTAAATCAAGTAATTGATAATCTTCAGCTAGAAAATGAATCAATGAGGTATGTTTCATTTTAAATACAATAATGTATAAATATTTACTTAAATAATAATAAAAACTGCAACCGCTTACACCTGTTGCAGGGAAAAATTAAATATACCTGTTAATAAAAAAGTTGCTGTGCATGGCATTTTACAAAAATATGAGGATATGAGGCAAAAAGTAATAAGCTTATCAAGAAATCTAGAAGATTGTGAAAATAAAATTATTACTTTAGAAATTGAGAATAAAGATAAAGATGATAAAATAAAAACAATGCAGTCATTCATGAAAGAATCAGATAATACTTGTAAAGAAAATAACATTGAAAACATAAACAGTAATGATACGGAGCAAATGTAAGTAATTAAAAGTATATTTAAAAAATAAAAGAATATTACAAAAGTTTATGATTATGACTAGATTCTTGAGTATTTTTCTCTAAATTATATTCTTGCAGATTGTCCCGAAAAATATTATTAGAAGAAAATGAGGGCTTAAGAAATGGTTTAACAGAAATTTTAAACTTCCTCAAAGAAAATGGTAAGTAGCTTTTTACTTTCACTTAAAATAAATATATTGCTTAAAAAATAATAATGATATAATTTGAGAAATAGGCTCAAGTACTTCAGGAGCATTAGCCGTGCAATGCCCAAGCCTCGAAGCTTTGCTACAAGCAATGGAAGCGCGTCGATTGTCCGGTTGGTTTTCACCCCATATGAGAACCATTATTGAACTAAGAACAGCGATAGGTAGTAGAGATGCTTTACTAAATGCTTTGCACGAGTCAAGGTTTGTTCTCTTTGTCGTAATTAATCTGTAATATAAAAAGACAAGCATGAAAAAACATTACAAAAACTACATTTTGTTACAGAAAAGAATCGTATGAAATAATAAAAAAATTAAATGATGAAACAAATAGATCTGCAGACCTAGAAAAGCAGTTGGAAGGATTAAAATCACAAGACAAAATAGTGAAACAATTTAAAGATGATAATGAAAGTGAGCTAAAATTTTGTGAGCCAGGATCTTGGCTGCCGGCAAATGAGTTAAAATCTATAGATGTAACAGACAAAGAAAATTTAAACAATATCATAATAAAAACAAATATAATATTTGAGAGTCAACTAAAGCAGAGTCTACAATATTTCCATGACAAGTTTACTCAATTGTATGATGAATTCAATCTTATTTCTCTTAATTTTATGAATGACAAGAACAACTGGTCTAAGCAAGAAGAACAGTACATGGCAGAAATAGAAAGTCTTAAACTACAAGTACAAGAATATGATGAAGATCAGTCAAGTAATCATTCGCCTGGTTTAATAAATACAGTGAGTCAATCTTTCTTGGAACGGAAATGTTTATATTTAGAAGAAATGTACAAAAAATTAAGAACTGCTAATGAAAATATTAAGGACGAGTTTTTAGAGTACAAAAAGCGGGATATTTTACGTACATCTGATCATGAACTAAAGAAAGTTAATTTATTGACAACGGTTATCCACTTAACCGACAAAATACGAAATACAATCCCTGTAAATGCATTCGTCCGTCAAAACAGTTACTTGAATGAGATCATTCTAAGCTATCGACATACTTTAGAAAGTAATGCATTCAAATATATTGAGTCCGTTGATTTAAATAAAAGGTTAGACTGTGATAGACTAAACCTTTTAAGTCGTTTACCAGGACTCATAAATATAAAAGGTAAGCGTTTACTTAAATTATTTAAAAAATGTAAATTATAAAATTGTGTATGAAAATCATCGTTTCTATTTTAGTTGAGGGCACAAATGAAACTTTAAATGAAAAGCTAGTCGCTATAGAACAGACTATTGTTCAAACACAAATGAAACAAATACTCTCCGAGCTAGAAAGAAAATCTGAAGAAATCGCTGATCTAAAAGACAAACTTGTAAAAACACAAGAAATCGAAGCTAAATTACTGTAAGTCGAAAATTTTATTGCAATATTTAAATATTGTTTTAAGATATGAATCTCAATGATTTTTTTTATATGATTGCAGTGACAAACTTCAATTTAGCCAACCAGACCCCGAAATTGTTGAGTTAAAAAATAAAATAAAAATTCTAGAAGCAAATAATAAAGTTGCAAATGAAAAAAAACATCAATTAAGTTCACAGTTAGATGTAGCACTTACACAGGTAGACAACTATCGCATTATATATTATAAAATAATGTAAACAGTTTTATTGACTATTGAATTTTGGGGAAAATTACAGTTGCGAGCTAAGGAGCAAAATCAAATTAATAATGAAATAGAAATAAATATGCTAAGACACCAAATACTCGATCTTCAAACTAATGGGAATAGCAGTATAATCATCGCGAGGTAATGGTGACTTCTAGTAAATATTGATCTTTGAAATGATATGTTTTATGGAGTTTCAGAATAACTCCAATAACAAAATTTTAAATTACACAAAAATTACTTAAAATTATTTTTACAGACTCAGTGAAGAAATTCTTTCCTCTCGAATACAAACTACAGAAAGAATTCAAGCTATTGATATTCTGAATTCTACCTTAATAAAGGAAAGTGAATTACGTATCGACTTAGAACAACAACTTTTGAACTACCAAAAACAATCCGAACACAGTTTTATGAAATATGAAAGCAGAATTAGGTAAAAATCTTTGATTTACATCTCATCAATCTACGAACTTTAATAACGAACTAGTAGTTCTTTATTAAAGTTCGTAGATTTCAAATAAATATTTTATATCAAAATACTTTATATAAAAAATATGCATTACATCTTTATAGAACCTTAAACGAAATTATTAATATACTGCGAGAGCAATATAACGGATCCATACCGTTAGTATCAGTCGAAAATTTTATGAGATCTTTGGAAGACATTTATCATAAAAATTATGAAGTAAATGAAAAACTAAATGAAATTGAAGACATAAGATCCGACTTTATAAGAAAAAACAGTGCTTATGAACAAGTTATAGCACTATTACATAATTCGTGTTTGGAGGATGTTGAAAATTGTCCTCATTTGCTTAAAAATGTTATGAGTGTAGGTAACTATTTACTTCAATATCATTTGATTCTGCTTAAAAATTATAAAATATCATATATTATTGACTTTTGAAGGAAAAAATACAATCATCAGAATTGGAATATTATAAAGAAAAAATAAAAAGTTTTGAAAGTGCACACAGAAAGTTAATGGACAAATATTATGATCTAGAGAAGAACTTCTGTTTACTAAATCAATCGTCACATTGGTGTAAAAGAAACAATAACTTGAATGAAAATGAGCAGCAGGAATTAATTTTAGAAGACATTCATTCTGATGACGAAAAAAGTGAAGGTGGTGTAAAAATATTATTACTATTATAAATATAAATAGATTATCATTTGATATTTGATCATATAAATAGATTGTTAGACTTTAAAGTTTATAAATGCTTTTACGAATTAATTATTACATATATATTTCGAACGGCACTATCTAATGTCAGCGCATTTTATGTAAAATGATTACAGACAGTTATGTTTAACATATAAACTGTACATATAGCTACAGAATATTAAATATTAACCAACTGGGCTTATAAAAGGATTATATGAAAAAAGGACGACCTCTGTGGCGCGGTGGTTGAGCGCTTTGGAAGCTCATACCGGTGGTTACGGGTTCGATCCCGCCAACGGAACAAAAAGTTTTTCAAAAAAAGTTTCTGGGTCATGGATGTATAATAAATATGTGTATTATATAATAAATATCTTTAAAATGTGTATAGTATAAAAAGTATCAGATATATTTCCGTTGTCTGGTACCTGTAATACAAATCCTTCGGGTACTTATCACGGGGCCAGCTTGACATGGTGTTAAACGTTCATAAATAATATTATAATATAAAATGTTTGATTTAGCGTAGTCAACACTGTCTACTGTCTGAATTATACTATGCTAGGTATGCTCGCTAACTTAACTGAATTTATATTTAAGGAAATGAAACGTACACTCTAAAAGACAAGAAATTTAAAAAATATTTCCTATCTGACATAAAAAATAGCAGAAACCAAGAATGGCAGGATGATCATGCAAATGAGGATCGTGCGAAGACAATCATGACTATGGATAAGAAAAATGCTGTTGACGTAGAGGTACAAAAAGATATTGAAAAAAACACAAAACAAGTTCAAACTGATGGTGATAAAAGATGGCATGAGTTAACGATGACCTTAAATAATATAACGTTAGAAAATAAACAAATCGAAAAACATCTTTCAGAATGTAAAAAAGTATGTCAACAACGGAAAGAGGAAATAAATTTCTCCAATCGGAAAATTATAGAACTCGAAACAAAACTGAAATTATTAGATGAGGACTGTAAAAAAAAGGATAGCGCCAGTGAAGATTTGCAATCGACTATACAAACTTTAAGGAAACAGTTAGATGATTACAATAAAGAACGATTAATACAGCAACAAAATACAAACATACGTACTAAAGATAATGAAGTTCTTGTTGAGAATCTTAAAAAAATTGATGATGATAAAAATACAATTTTGACGGAATATAGAGATCTTTTTAATTCTGAAAGGGACAATTTTAGAAAGAGTACAAAAGAACTTCAAGCCAAAATTATTGACCTACAGGCTAAAATAGACCAGTAAGTATACATTTCTAAGTTATTATTACTTTGTCCGTACCAAACGAATATGGTAAACATTTTTGACCATGATATTCTTATCTTAGGAATGTTTGTTTTGACGCAACCTAATAAATCATGTCTGAATTTTAGAAGTGAAATAATTGAACAAGGTGTCTTCTGCGAGAATCATCTTAAAGAAACCTCTAATAAATACGCTTCAAAAATCATTGATTTAGAAGACAAGTGTTTTAATTTAGAAAGAACCTTGGAAGAAAATGTGTCAGAACTGTATGTATAACTAAAATTTCATTGTAATCAAGTATCATAGCAGAAAGTTGGTAATGTCTGTTAGATAACTTTATAAAATTGTGAAAAATTATATGTGTAACGATTAGTGTCTCTAAATGGTTGATTAATTTCTAGAAATATTTGCAAAGATGAAATAAGTCGTTGGAAAAAATTGGCTACAGAAAGGCTTAACAAAATAGAACAACTCTGTATACAATCTAAGGATATGCGCAATAAAGAGGTGAAGTTTAATACTTTTTTTCGGTACACATTTTAGACTAAGAAATTTAAAATAGTAATTTATTAAAATATCACTTTTATAGATGGAATCTTATAAATCGGAAACTCAACATTGGCTAACGCAACTAAGTGAGACACAAAGGGAACAAATCGAATTACGAAATAAACTTTCCGAACAGAAGACAATACATTATAAGCAGATAACTGAAAAAGACAATCAAATAGAACAACTCCGGTGTACTATTAAAAACCTCAAGGTAATATTAACTATAACGCACATATTTAGGATGTACAGTGCACTTTTAGTAATTTCTAAATTTTTTTGTAGACACAAATCAGTAATATGCAAGAAATATTTTCATTACACGATCCGAATTTTGATTTATCAGCAATAGTGGAAGTCGACGAAATAAGCGATGGAATTTCCCAGCAAGGCTCAGATAAATTAGAAATCAAATTTGAGTCGTCTACTGATCTAAACGATAGTCAAGACGATGTCATTAAAGTGCCCAGTAGCTCTACGATGATTTGGTATGTAAATAAAATATGCAATATCTATAATACAATTATTTGAGTTGTACTACGACCAGTTATAGGATACATGACTTTACTCGCTGTTTTTGAAGTTATATGAATACATGAAAATTGTGCGTGTATTTCCAAAAAATTAATAAACGTGATAGGAAGGATGCCTACGCTTTATACCTACTGACACTAATTAACATTAATTAACAAAACCTCGCAGGCAAGAGCCATTAATTGAACGATTACGTAGAGAAAAACAGTTGATAAACAAACAGAACGCGATGCTGAGGAGACAGATCAAGGCTCTCGCCGCTAGAGAGAGACGGGCGAGGTTGGACGCACAAAATCTCAAAAATCAAGTCTTTCGTATGTAAGTCTACATTCTGCAACTGTTTTTTAGTAATAAGCTTGCTGTTGCTGGTACTAACTCTAATATAAATAATTTGTGTGTGCGTATATTTGTCATTGTACTCCTCCAAAACGACGAATTTTTTGCGCATTTGACAGGATTCGAGAATGGTTAAGATTTATAAACCAAAAGCGGCAAGAAAACGTCCGTCGGACCTGCTAGTACTATATATATGTATAAAAATGATATTGTCATATTGCAGCACCACCAATGGCAGCAAAGTGCCAACTGCTGAAAATGCAGCGCTGCAGGGCAAGATCGCGTCACTTCAGGCGCAGCTCGGCTCTGCGAGACGTGAGGCTCACTCCAATGTTGCCATTTGGGATAAATGGAAGAGGTACAAAAATAAAGGTTTATTCTTTTAAGCTTCAATTAAATATCATCACAGTTATCATATAATTACAGTTGCCGTCCAAAAAGTGGCACCGGCAAAACCGCGCATTTAATGCCTTGTTCCGCTTCTAGTCGCTTCGAGACTGCGAGAATTAACGTTTGTACGATTGTGAGCTTTTAACTCGTTAAATTAAGTATTATTTTTCAATACACCTGATTTTGATTCAAGTTGTTTTGTGTCAGATACCTAGTCTTGGTGCTATTATTTTATTCAATTTTGAAGGAGATGTACATCTTAGCAATATTTGTTCGAAGCTTTTAAGTAAATAATAAATTCTTTTAGAATGCGTAACTCAGTATAAGAAAATATAAAATTATATTATATTGTAATAATATTATATATATTGTAATAATATATAAACAAGCAGAGAATTTCTATTGTGTAGGGCACACCAAACGTCGGAGCGATGGCAAACCAAATACGAGGAAAAATGTCAGGAAATAAAAAAAATTGAAGTCAGTCTTAACTTGGCTAAGTCGGCGGTAAGTAGACTGGAAAAGGAAAAACGGATGCTGCTAACAAACGTAAGAGATATGAAACGTAAGTAAAAAAACTATATATTATAATACTATTACAATGTTAGTGATAATAGGAATCACTAAAACTACATACTATTTTAGAAGAAAAACAAATAACAGAAAAACAAGAAGAAGAAAGAGCGGAAAAGTTATTTTCGTTCAGTGAAGCTAGCAATACACCGTCTACAGAAGCGCTTCTCTCACGGATTGCGGCTCAGCAGCGCAGAATCCTCGCGCTAGAGGTTGCTGAAAAGGTACTGTAAGGTTCTTGAGGCTTGAAAAAGAAGGTTTCGAAGTAAAAAATACTAGCTTTCACATCCTATTTAAAGAATTCACTATCAATCGCTAAATATTCAGTTGTATGTTTATATTAGAACTGTCCAAGTTATATCAATATAATAATTATTATTAAAATAGTAGACCTAATAGTAATATTGCTAAGTTTTGTTTCATCCTCCGTATATTGTATAAATTAACGATCAAAATATAATCTCCACACATTTTTCTTTATTTAGGGAAACGAGCCTCTAGTTCTAGAATATGAAAAATCCTTAGCAGAGATTACGTCACTCAAAGGACAAGTACTTAAGTTAGAGTCTACCTTGTTGGAGTCGCAGATACGAAGCCCTGTCACTTCTAAGAAGGATCAAGAACCGGAACTCAATTATTGGAAAAAGTAATAATTATTATGCTCAAGTTGTTATTTGAAAAACCTTTACGACAACTGGTATATACTGGTTAGATTAATTTACTACAACCAGTAGCTCTACCGTGAGCTTCAAATTTTGCTATACTAAAAATTGACGTAGTCGCTATCGAGTATGTAAACTCATGGTAAAGCTACAGAGCTCCTTGATATGTGTGCGGCGTGAACTGCTCTCACACTGTGTTTTTAAGATTATTTGTAATAATCTGTTTTTATTATATTTAGGGAGCAAACGAGCTGACGGGTTACTTGATGGTAAGCAACTGCCGTCGCCCATGTACACTCGCGACATCCGAAGAGTCACAAGTGCGTTGCCGGCCTTTTATGAGGGAATAGGAATAGAGATAAGGGATTAGGGAACACAGCACAACGTCGTTTCACACTAGTTTTTTGTGAGGCCGTAGTATCACTCCGGTCGAGCCGACCCATTCGTGCCGAAATATGACTCTCCCACGGCATCTGTATAGATTAATTTGAAGAGACTAAAGTAAAAAGGGAGGATATTTCAAAGACTCCAGGGGTTTACCTCTCCCCGCCATACTTTTCATAACTAGATAGATAATGTCGTATACACGAAGTCACTTTTGAAGGCTTGTTTGTAGTCACTAGTTTAACTGTAACATTATGTCCAGTTACTGTGACATGCTGAAGGAGGAGAATATGCAGTTGACTCTCCGCCTCAACTCCTGTGAGAGTGTCCCAACGACAACACACCAGCAACGAATCAATGACCTCGAACAAACTGTACTCACGCTACGAGGTAATTTCATTGAGTTAATCTCAGTATATATAATGCTTGTGTGCGTGTGTTTCACACTAAACTCTTCCCAAAATGAATGGACTGAGTTAATGAAATATTGTTATGTGTTTAAGTGGACCTAAGGTTTAGACAAACCAAGACCAACAGGACAACGTCAGTCGAGTCTGCTAGTATTTTATATTATTCTTAGCTTGAGATCCTCTAAACTATGAAAAAGGGATCGTAATTGGTGCCTTTACAGCGAAACATAAAAAAATGTCGTAGCTCCAATAGTTTTACGTTCTAATTTATTTTAAAATTTGTTAATCTAAAAATGAATTATTGCTTTTTTTTTCTCGTTCCTTGATACTTACACATTTAGATTGTCAATTATTTTTCAGGTTTAGTCAGTAAATTACAGTCGGAACAAAAGACTGTGACCCCAAACAGGCGAACAGAAAATATCGGCGGTCGAAGTCATCCAGATAAGGTAAGAGAGTTGACTTTTTAGATTATGCTAAAGTTGTAGGTGAAGGTGTAGAATGCAATTAGTTTTAAAATTTAAAAAATAAATGTCGTTAAATATAATTTATAGATGGTGGCCCACGTACAAAACGTGAATTTATTTATTATTTATTCGATTAAAGTGTATAAGTATTTTTAACTTTATAAAACACCTAAATAAGCATTGTTTACACATTAATAAAGGTATCTTATATTAATATCACTATTAATGAGTTATAGTTATGTACATTTAGTGCCGCAGTACCAATACTCTGCAAGATTTTTTTATTTCCTATTTTAGATTCGCAATCAACTAGAAACCTATCGTATTGAAATTACAAACCTAAAACGAAGCTTACAAGACAAGGATCTGTTGCTGGAAAAGTCAAAGGAAATGCTCAAAATGGCCGCCGAGAGAGAAGAGGAGCTACTACGTGAGGTAAACTTTTTTTTTTATTTGCGTGTAATATCCCACTGCTGGGAAAACTGCAAAGGCCTCCCCCATAAACACTCATGACTAAAAATATTTTCTGTAATTAGGATTATCCCTTAAATCTTATTTAACTAAAAATAAAATTTCCATTATATACTAACACTTTCTTGCAGTTTTGTTACCTTAGAAAAGTTTTATCCAGCGGAGCATTTAATCGGAATAAACTGTGTTACTAATATCACCTCTACACACAATTTCATCAAAATCAGTTTGGTAGTTTCGGCGTGATTGACGCGCAAACAAACAATTTTTTAGCGAATTTTAAGGGAAACTTGAATTTTTAAACCACATCAAATAATTATTTTATGATAGTGGTTGTCGTAGGTGCTATCAAAAAATTATTAATATGAGCAGACATTATTGACTAATATTAATATTCATAATGCTTATTTCCAGAACTCGCTTCTGCATCACCGACTCCAAGAAGTAATGGAAAGTAGAGGCGGATTTTTATCAGCTTAAAAATTTACTCGTTTACAGAACCTACCCACAAAATAACTTAACTTGGGCACAATTTTAATTCTATTGTAAATATAAATGACAATTCAAATGGTTTTATTACAAATTCAATATTTTTATTATAGGATTTTAAGGGAGAAAAACATTAATTGTAGTTTTTATCGATATGTTTTATTTTTGCGAAAATATTATAACAATGTTTCTTAAAATATCAAAATAAACAGAGTTACCAAATCAATCAGTAGTAAAAAAATTTCAATATGCAGAGTGAATTAAACCTACCGGTCAAATTTCGATATATAGAGCCTTGTTAAAAGTAAATTTGTACGTAATTTTAATTATACTAAATGGAACTAAAATATTTAGAAGTATCTTGCTAAAATTTCCCAAAGAAACACCACAATGAACGGCACATGATGCGCGGGGAGAGGTTGTAGTAAACCCGGCTAAAAAATTGCACATCGACCTTTGAAAGTAGAAAACTACGTATTATGTGACGTTTTGTCAGTCGTTACTCGTGCAAATGTTATAGAGTGTGGTCGCGTCCAGTTCAAAATATCTGTATATAGCTGATAACACCCCCAATTTTACTTATATGTAATAAAAATTAATTGTACTTTGGCATCTTAACACCATACAACAATTTATTTTAAGCCCCAATTAAAAGCGACAACTTATAGGAAAATGTGTGTATTTTATACAAAGTATAATAAACTAAATCCTAATTGTTGCAAGGTCTTTATAGATATCGGACAGCTTGTATTTCGTGCGACAGAGACAACGCTCTACGCAGCCGAAATTAGCCGATTGCATCTGTCCAAAAGTCGATGTGCAATCTTTATTGCAGGATGCTTTACTGTAGATAGTTTAATGAACTTTCCTAATGATACTTTAGCCCTTAAAAATTTGACCGAAGGGTTCAATAATTAATAATAATAAATTAAAAAAAAAACCTAGATTGCATTAGTATGTAAGTATGTAAGAACTTAAAACTATGTAATTTGAGCTCGTCAAAATTAATTTAACAATTTTAATAATTCAATTATTGTTTGTAAACTTTATCGTAATTAAAGTAGAGGCCTATATTTTATAAGTAACTATACCATATTAATAAGCTCAACTATTTTTTCGATAAAATATTATTGTCTAGCTTTAAATAATAAAAGTTATTATAACAATAGTCAGCACATTTCCGTAATAAATAAAACACTGCACAAAAAATTTTACTTATTTTCTACCATACAGTTGTAGTAGTCTTAAGGTAACACCGGATTTGTGTTATTTTAAAATCTAAGGGTTACATATATTTACTACAGAACCATTATGGGTATTTATTTATTAAATAATTTACCAGTTTTTTGCAAACAAAAACAATAAACAAGAAATATACACGACAAGCAAAATATACAAGGGGTACTGCTTATTCCTGATAGAAATTTTTTCTGCTATGTATAAACAGATTTCTACAACTATAACAATATTTATCAATAACCCATCAGAATTCGAGGAATCAGAGGACGAGGACGCAGTAGATTCATTACGTTATTATTTATCCGACAAATTTTTAACGATAATATGGAAAATCAGTCGCTACTCATAGTGCGAAATTGTCTTAAAAATATTCGTTGGTTACTCATATTATTTATATATTTCGACTGTTTCGAAATACTGTGAACATGAAAGACGAGTAAATATTATAATTTCCATACTTACCTATATAATATTTTAACAACATTTATAACAATATAAATATCTAAAAATATTTAAACACACTCCTAACAGCTATATCATACCTACCTGTTAAAAATTAATAAATTTTCTGGCATACATAATATTCATCTGAATTAGCGTATCAGTATAATATAGTATGTACCTTATTCTAATGCTAATTAAGTGGCAGTTTGGACCGTGTCTCGGCGGTGCACTTTGCGAGAAATTGATTTATATGCAGATGGCCGACCTCCGTGATTTGGTCGAATTACGCAAAACTCACCGAGTGCGAGTTTTTTTTTTTTTTGACATGCGATCGTGAAGGCGTTTCGCGTTTATGTACGATTTTATATGGGATTTGTACAGCGCCACCTAGCGATGCTTACGGTCAATTGTACAAATCCCATATTTAAAAATCCTAGTAAACGCGAAACACGTTCGCTGTCGAATGTCGAAAAAAAACTTGCACTCGGCACTCTGATCAATATTAATAAACCAATAACGTTTCTCTACCGACTCCCTTTGAATTTATTGCTTCGATGGAATCTACGAAGTCCATTTTTAAAGAGGTGATAGTTTTTTATTAATATACGCAAAACTCAAAGATTTTCGGATATCCACTCGTACCCTTTCTAAAAGTTGCTTAAAAACGCTATTGCTAGTATACCTATTATATGGGTGATGGGAGCCCCTCGGCCTCATGAACAATACTAATTATATTTCGATATTTAGATGTTGACCTTTCTATTTGCTTTTATAGCGGCAACAAAAATATTAATGCATAATTTTAAGAAATTCTTACCATTTACCGAATTCGTAGTAATAGGACCCCGATTTTAATCTTTTGGTCCGAATCCTATTGTGAAAAGGTTAAAGACAGCATTTTGCAATGTGCCCGCCTATTTAAAAAGTTAAACCTAATATTTTTATGAAGGTAGCAAATTATAAAGAGGCAGTATCGACTATTTATGTATCTTATTATAACATATGTTGAATAGGTTTGTTGTAGTTTTACTACTTATTATAAGCACACTTAATTTAACACATGTAACTATACAAGCCACATGCAACATTTTGGAAGAACATTTTCATTATCACATTCGCTTAATATTGTATAACATTGTAATAAATATGTTTGGTTCTTGTTATAAAATATAAACACTTAAATAATACTGTTACACTTTCCTGACCCTGATCTAAAATTTAAAAATAATATTTTTAAATTACCTAATACCTATACTATATCAATAAGATATTTTCAGTGTTAGTACTAAAGTAAAGAAACATTTTAATATTTTTCGAGTTTTCATTTGCCTTAGCGAGTATTTTTAGTAATATTGTTACACATTATTTAATTTACTTTAAACTTTTCAAACTTTTAGCAAACTGTTAATCACATTCGGAATGTTATTACTCCATAGTCATAATTCAGAAACGTATTACAAAAAAATAATTATTATTAAGTACCTATAGGCTATATTATAATATTTAAATAGTCCGTTAACACCTTAAAATTGTAACTTATATCTAACATAATAAAAAAATATAAAATTGCAACTAAAATTGCTTTTGTAGACGTGTAAAGTCTATTGGTATACGAAAAATAAAATTTTTGCTATTTATTTAATATACTCGTAACCCAAAAGTATGGGAAATGTTATTCTTGATTTTCAGCTTGATAGAGGAGTTCGCACTGCAAATATAAAATAACATTAGTATGTTACTTTTTACTCTTTCTTACAAAAATGAGAGAATGTTTAATGTACTTATTTATCAATTTTCACGAAAAGATACTGAACAGAAAATAAACAGGATTTTAGTTATTTAAGCTCTTAAATTAGGACATATTTAGGGAGATCTTCAGGCAAAATGGTATATTTCTTACGAGTTGTTAGAAGCCCTCTTAATTTTTTTTTTGTTCATAAGTTATAAAAGAATGATGCAAAAATGTAAAAAAGTATTCTCTACTAAATATACAAAAATATACACAAATTTTACTAACCTGGTGTCACTGGTAAGCCAAAACTAAGGTGTAAGCGAATCAGTGCAAATTGTGTGTATCCATCTAAAAACACAACCACTACATACCAGTAACATTTTGAAAGCAATGCATGATCATACTAAAAGCACTATAATAAAATAGATATAATGAACACAAATAATCGTTTAAAACTATAGTGCTTTTGGTAAATGTAGGCAGTTGGGGTCATTAGACACTCTGTCCAAATATTTGTAATTTTATAAATGACAAACTTTTACAGAGGGTTGATGGCCGCTACCGCCCAGATTGACCGAAAGCGCTACTGTCTTTTCGCTCAAGATTGGCGGTATGGTTCACTAACCCTCGTTTTTCAGCGAATGCATAATATATCTTATATTTGCTAAGCGGTTGTTCAATTTGACCCCGCTAACGAAAAATGGCGTTTGCACAAAATATATGTTCCCAATTTTACAAATAAGCTTAGAAAACCAAATAAAAACCAAAGCAAATAATTAAGCTGTTATGCTTTGTTATTCGTTGCCTTTTATAAATATTATCTACTAATAATATATAAAGGGCAATAAATTTAGGCTCATATACTAACTTCAACTATTATTATTATTAATGGTATGCCGCATGCAATAGGTTAACTAAAAAAACAACAACTGCACACAAAAACTAAAAATTTTTAAATAACCCCATATTATAATTGTTCATGCAGTGCACGGAATTTTATCAAAAAAATATTCCCAAAAACAACTAACGCAGCTAAGGTGCTGTTCTAATAAGCCATAAACTACAAGCAAATGGTTACAACACACAATATATTATCGACTCAGAAAAGGATCATTATCGTATCGCCTCAAACCGATATTTATATGAAATTTTTTCTGTACACTATTATTCGACCACATAGACCTTGGATTAGGCTCACGCTTCCGAGCTGTATTGAGGTTGCAGATAACTCTAGTGGATATACCACTGAGTAAGTTTAAAGCAATAATAATTGTCGACCCTCGATAGCGACTAATTAAATTTTTAGTATGGCAAAATTGGACAGCGCCTCTAACGGTTACTTGCGGAACTAAAATTGCCATATATAACATTTACGTAGTCGCGGTATCAAGTATCGACAAATACGCTTCAAACTCATGGTAAAGCCACTAAACTACCTTCATCAATCAAAACAGGGTCAGCTAGCCGAGACGATGGCTTACATGAGGTTAGTTTTTCAAGCTAGGATTAGCTATTGTCATCTAGACGTAGGCGGGTCGACATTGCAGTTGACTAGAGCTGCTACATACAAGATACTTTTCCAAGTTGGTATGTGTGCTGTGACCCTAATGCTACTTACAATAGAGTTTATATTACCTGAGCAGCAGTCTTATGTTGAGCCTTAGCTCTCAACCTGTTGGCGAGCGGTGGAGTGAACAGCGCAGGATCGGGGTGCTGCCGACCCGCCTTCTCCCACGGCTGCTGCTGTTTCCACACGAGAGATAATACTAAACCCACTATCATTACCCATAAGAAGCCAATCTGGAATGAAAAGTTAAATCATTAATATGCAGTACGATTTAGGGCTGATGCTCACAATCATCAGCTTGATTGATGATGAGAGTCTTCATGACAATAGGAATCATTGTAAGAAATTTTCGGAAGTTTTGTATAAATAAATTTTTCGGAAGTTTTGTATAATACGAATTACGTAAATAGCAAAGCAAAGACATAACCGTTTTAATAGCAGATAAATATAAAACAAGCATCTTAGGAGCTTGTACATGCTTCTAACGTAACGCCCACGAACTGTGACTAATTATTATAGATGTCATCATTAGTCATAATTCATGAAAAACTGGTAACAACCCAATTGACCAACTAATCAACTACACTAACTCACCGGACTCGTCCATAAATAAGATATCCTGTACAGGTAGAAGTAGTCACTGGGGTTGTAAGCTTCTGCCACGGGTAGTGTCACGTTAAGAGCACAGCCGTCCACGCTGACAGGCAGTCTGACGGGCGGGGGACGTGGACCACCGAAGTTCATCCACAGAGTGAACGTCATGCCGCTGATAAGTGCTAGCGAAGTGCCCTGCAATTGGTACATTGTTTATTTCATAACTATGTCTTGAAATAGTCTTCAATAGAGTTTTTTCCGTTAGCTGATAGAATACAGAGCGAGGATTTTTCACATAGCTCCTAGGTGTATCAACAGCTGGTGCCACCTTAATTAATTTTGTCAACAATTTTTAATAACCTAAAGAGTCAAATACTACTTTATTTAGCTTAGTAAAAAAGTTAAAAGTTTAAAAACTTGTAATTTAGGCGACTCAAAGCATATGTGACAGCATATGTGACAGCTGGAAAGTTATTATTTAAGGCGATAAACGCTTTGCATCCGTTCACTGCAAGTAGAAAGCAACATTTGAAAGTGTACTTATCCCTTCATGAAATTATATATTATAAGCCTCAGCATTTACTAACCCTTTCATTGGCAAAGGTTGTGAACATTCCCAGCGTGAACACAGCGAACATCGGACCGCCTACAGCCCCGAATATAGTCAATGCAGCTTGCAGAACACCACCCATATGCTCGGCAAGGAAGGCGAGCGCCAGAAACAAAAGTCCATATCCACAAGCCGCTAGCTTTGTGAGCCATGGGATGTACGAGTCGCTTACTTTACACCACCTGCAATTCGTAATAAAGATGATTATGACATCAAAACTGAAGTTAATGAATTTTGATACATCAAATTTGCGATTGATGAGAAACATTCCTGCTTCAGGCGCAGTCAGGTAAGAGCTCAGCTGAAAATTTTTTAACAAATGGATCACAGGGAGAAGAGATTAATTTTAGAACACCAGAGGAGTGTTAAGTTTTTTAAGCCCTAAAATGTTCCATGCTTGGATTGAAACACTATTTTTTTAAACTACAAGCAGGCTCTATTGGGCTTATATACCAATCAGCTATATGTATTTGATATACAAACGCCTGCATTATTTTATGTTTATCTAACAAGCAGGTAAAGTCTGATTTGCTGCCGAAGAATAAAGCTTTTGCCGGTCAAAAATTACCACACAATATCAATGAAGCTTTAGCTGGAGGGTTGCTTGGCCTACCTTCCGACATAGTCCGAGAGCGTGACAGCAGCTAATGCGTTGCAGGAAGCCGATATAGTGGATAGCGATGCACTGAATATCCCAGCCACGAAGAGCCCCGCCAAGCCTGGCACGCGGCCCATCGCCTCCACTACATAGTACGGCATCAGTTGATCGCTCTTATGTGAAACAGATTCTTTTAGTATATGCATTTTGGCTGTGGTTTCGCTAGTGCGAAAAGCGACTAAGACCCGTCATCATAGTCTGCACTCGGTACTTAAGATCATGAATTAAAAATTTTGAGATGCCGTTTTCATTCAGTTGGTGAGTAAAGCATTTGCTATGAAACGCCTGATACATTGTTGTTGGATATGTTCAATCCATCCATTACCGGAATGGTTCCCTCTAAAGCCCGGCTGCACATTATCCGAACTTTCGATCAGAAAAATCTGACGACGATACATGTCGATACTTTGCGGGGTCCACAACAAAAAAATTGTGTGCGTTCTGGTGAGGCGTCCGATTTTCTCTAATCAGAAATTCGGATCATGTGCGCCCGGACTAAATGATGGATTCGCAAATCAACGCTATAATTGAATGAGAAAATTAAGTTAGTCGGATTAGGGCATTTTAGAAGCCCTTTAAGCTTCTGAGTGCCGAGTGACAGTTTTTTTTCACATTCGACCGTGAACGCTTTTCGCGTTTAATAAGATTTTATATAGGATTTGTGCAGCGCCACCTAGCGATGCTCACGGTCACGTGCAAATCCCATATCAAATCTTAATAAACGCGAAACGCGTTCACTGTTGAATGTAAAAAAACTCACACTTGCATTGAGATTAATATACCATAGAGTGGACGTTTCAAAGAAATAGCTCGTGCCACTCCACTGCGGTGTACGCACCGCAGTGCTCTCAGTCGTACTCTAGCTTTCCGCACACTAGCGCACCAA
>JAOTAV010017048.1:0-24454 GCA_026546445.1 Cyclargus thomasi
GTAGTTATAAGAATATGATAATATTAATATTATTAGATACTAGCTTTTTTTCGCGACTTCCCTCTCGTTAAGAAGTATTTTCATACAAACTTTCAACCCCGTTTTACCCTCTGGAAGTAAAATTTAATAAAACGCTTAAACACGTATTCAGCAGCTCGGAAACAAAATTTTAGGTCCTTTAAGAAATTACAAACTTGCGTAAAAAATTATAGAAACTTTAACCCGCTTTTGCTTTTGCTAAGCTTTAACAGTTTTTGCTCGGCGAATATGAATCAATCAGTCAGTCAGGACGTGTTATTTTAACTTATTAGATATACTGCGGGCCTGATAGGGTCACTTTGCAGCATTGCTAAGTGCAATTCGTTTTGTCATATTACTTATAAAAAACTACTAATTTTGCAAAACAGTAATTTCACAGTAAATTTAAATTAATTTTAAAATTTTGAAGTAACTATATCTATATTCTATCAAAACCTCCATTCTTTAGCAAAATGTACTAAAATTAATTGCAAGCAAATAAATTGTAGCAATTCCTTCGCAATATCTTAGGACCTTTTTAGGCCTTCTGTACGATTTTTACATCTTAGCTGCATCGTAACTGCAAACTACATTTTTTGGTGCCGAACCGACTTATACATGTCCATACGACACATGGATCATCTTGTCAGACAATCAGGTAGCCAGTCTGCTTTGTTTTTACCAAAACTGGAAACAACATTTGCAACGCGGGAATCGAACCTACGACATCGGAGTCAAAAACCACGCTCTTTTGCACTACACCAGGGAGTCGTTATTTAAATTATGGGCCTGATTCACTAAGGCCTAATGTCTAATTACTGAGTGTCAGATATGGTATACGCAACTTATCTAACCAACATGCAATAAGTTGTGGATAGTATATCCGACGCTTATCAGCAAGTGGTTATACAGGCCCTTGGTTGAGTATTTAGGACAAAACTGTCCGCACCGAGCCAACCTACATATTAGTTCCGGAATTGCGCCTCTGTTCTGTGATTACGTCGCTATCACAGATTTAATCCCATATATCGTGACATATTAATCTCGTGTGTACAATTACGATAATATTATATGTCCGCCGACACGGACGGGCATTAGAGGTGTCGGAGATCAGAGATGTTAGCCTCGTGAGTATTGCACCGTCCATAAAGTACGTCATATATAAATGGGGGGTATAGTGGGGCAAGAGGTGGGGGAGGCTTGGTAACGTCACGTTTCAGTTTTAAGCACGATATTTGAAATGTTCCGGTGGTTTTTCGATGCATCTTACTTATACCTCAACAGAATAAGTGATAAGTATGTGTGTAAAACAAAATTTTTATTACTCATGCGGGAAAAGTGGTATCTTCGCGCATACTTTTGGGGTCGAAAAGACACTAATTGCCAAGTTCACAATTATCACACTAGTTTTGAGTAAATTTAATGTCAATTTAAGTGCGACAAGTAAACTTCTCGCACCCAAGTTTACTTGTCGCACTCATATTGACTTTAATATACTCGCAATTCAATCACAAACTTTAATTTAGCATAAATGTCTCGTTACCAACCACAAACAAACGAGTATTTCGTGTATGATGATCGTGTCATGTCAAAATGTTGTAGTGTGCGTAGCGTTTTGTTTATTAAAAACATGTGTGATAAAAGCATATTTTAAAATAATATTGGTATTCCACGCTCCTCCTCCGTATCAACTATAACTGGGAAAAATTCCATGCTTTTGCATCTACATGTCTTTCGTAAAAAGGGGTATAAAGTTTTTCGCTCGTGTATCAATATAAAGATCATCTGATAACGCAAAGGTAGTAAAGGATTTAAGAGTTTTACTAAAACGCGTTAAGTACTTTAGCATTTTACCTACCTACGTTTTGATACATTTTTTATTCGGTGAAAGATTTTTCCCGTGTAAATAAAAGGGATAGATACTTGTTACTGTTGACGTAGGTTTGACAGCCGTTTTATTACTTCGAGTTTCGGCGACGGATTTTCCATACAATTGAGAGTCAATTCGCATAATAATTTTTAATCTTCATTGAAATTATTTCTTGGAAAATATAAAATCACTAATAACATAAATGAAGACAAGGATGAGGAAATGTATAACTTACAATTTTAAGACTCCGATTTTATAAATGGATGGATAAATGGATGGAATGGAATAAGGACCTGAAAATTTTAAATCGACGGTATTCTGATTATATGTATAGATAGATACATTTGATAAAGAGAATAAATAATTTGATGTGTTAAAGTTGCACGGATGCTGCAAAATGTTAGTTATCTGCAACATGCACCTTTTTCTTGAAAGGTGAAAGTTTGTACATGAAATCACGCAAACAGTGTGTATACGGATCTGACGTAGATAAAACTATATTAAGCTTTATTCTAATTTAACTATCGACAGTAACATACCTTAGAAAAACATCACGTTTTTTTCAAAATATTCGTATTTTTGCGAGTGATGCTGCGGAAAATCTAAGTATTACATAGCCACAAAAATTTACTAAAACATATTAAACCAAGGCATCTATTTGAAAGTGAGGACGTGACGTAACTCATTTGAACTGAAGAGATCGCTTTCGTTCATCCCATCAGTACCTACCCATTAATGTAAATACGTCCTTACCGAAAGGACCTACAAAATTGCCAGCTATTTGAAGGCTATTAAGTAATTCGTTTCGGAGATAGCCCATCGTTCTTTTTTATTGTGTAGTGTCCTAAAAGAGAAAAGATAAATGCCCTTCAGGAAATGGTCTATTTGCCGCCCCAACCCGTACTGTTAGAGACTAGCAATTTGCTTTGTGTGAACGCAGCAAAGAGACTTCATCAAAAGAAAAGGGCATAAGAACTTATATCTGACGTAAGGCGTTTTTATAAAAACCTCTTTAAAAGAGCTTCATCATTACTACTGCGTCTGGTTTAATGGAATCTCATCGATATTTTCAAATTTTTAGAGCGTCTGTTACCTAGTAAATAGGACCTTTGGTTCGCACTCGATTCGGTGCAGGTTCAAACCCGGAGGTGGGTATCAATGAGACATTTTTCGATCTCAAGTATTAGGTACGTAACACGGAAGCTCATTTCGGCACGAATGAGCCGGGTCGACCGGAGTGATCCACGGCCTCAAAGGAAACTGGCGGGAGGTGTTGTGCTGTATTTCGTTCAGTGCGTGAGTTTTCCCATTCTCTATTCCCTCATGCAGACCGACAACTTAATTCCGACTCTTCAGATGTCACGAGAGTGCCATGGGCGACGGCAGTTGCTTTCCATCAGGTAACCCATCTGCTCGCATACAAAGCGATATATTATAGACAATATTTCATAGCTTTTAGGATATAATTGAGGTTCTTTGTACAATAGGGACGGGTCTCAGAATAGTGACTACCTGTGAAAAGGGGGAGGGAGGGGGTGATTAAAATTCGTGAAATTTGTGTTACATACTTTATGGATGGTCCCTAAGTATTGTCCTAGTGTATATAAGTATAAAGTAGTAACAGGCAGACAGAAACACTTTCAAATTTATATTAGTATGAATACATTGAAGCCTATTCAGAATAAAGAAAATAAAATTTAACGTGAAACATTCCTTTAGTATAGCATTACAAGTTATCACTGCTATTAAAAATATTCACTAGAGTGAATTTGCGAATGTGAACTTTCTAGAAAAAGTAGTCTGAATTTATGATATAAGAAGCTTATGCATTAGAATATTTTATCACATTACATTAAAGATAAACTTTTCGCATGCAAACATCAAAAGGATACTGGTGATAGTGGTGTTTCAGATGCGCAATATCATGTTATTTTTATTTTTCAAAACGTTAATCTTGTTTTCAAAACGTTAATATATATTGGAATTCGTATTCGCCACATTTTCTATACTAAAGGTCGCCCTGTGGTCGAAATTCGACCATAAATATTTAAAATATATAAAAAACTTTAATATATTCGACAATTCAAAATCCGCCATTATGATGATTTTTAATTTTTTAATGTGCTCTTTCTTGCGCTATCAAGACTAATTTAACTATACCTGATACGTTAAATTCAGTCAGCCGTTTAGTCTGCAGAGCATGCCAAACAATTATACATACATACTCTCAAAAAACCCTTACTTCTGGTGCAGTCGGGTATAAAGTAACTCTTCTGATGTAATACACCTAATAAGACTTGCCGTACAGTCGCTGTCAAAACTACTTTACTATTTTCCAGCCTTATTACTTCAGCCATAAGGTTGATAAGTACTTCATCTTCCCGCGTGACGATGATCAGCTCCTTCAGTTTTATCATCGTATATTTCTCGCTGATAATGCATTCAGGGTAAAAGCTCTTTGAAGCTAAGTGTTTGCTGAAGACTCTCCAAGTTTCCCGACACTGCTCCTGCTTATTATCCGATAAAAGTCGAATGAATTACTTTGTCTTAGAAGGATATAACGGGGACTTCAAGTTATAAATTTCTTAAAATTTTTGCTGAGCATTTTCTTTGAACATTACTTGTATACGAGCTTTATATGGGCGTTTAAAGTGTTTACTGCGTTGTATAAGGAGCAAATGTTATTTTCGATTACAAACACATTATAATAATCACAAACAACATTATAAGAGTGGATTTAGAGTATCGCTTTTACAAAAAAGTAGAGTTGCAAATTTAATTTCTCAATCAATTTTTTTCCCATAATATTTTGATAAATCTTGTAACTTACCTATTTTATTACCTGTGTATCTAGCTATAAATGAAAACCAAATTATTTAAATTCAATTATTTTTTGGGTTCAAAGCGTCTACTAACAAAAAATCCGGGAGTTTTTAAAATGTTAGTTATCTGCTTCATCCACTTATGTCTTCAATTTTAAAAATATAACAGATAGCATAAAAATGTAATCGTACGTAAGAAATGTATGGAAGTAAGCGTTCCTTCTATTTTCATTCGGTCAAAGCGACATTTTACGGGACAAAGGAAATGCGTGTTCCGTGTCACGTCATAGGTATTCGTGGTCAAAAGCTCGCGTGAAATGGGAGCACTTTTATCTGTCCCGGAAAATCTTGAGCCACATAAAGCAGGCTCCGGCAAAGTACCATTTTAATGGAAAGACCAAATGAATGGGCAGTGTTCGAGTGTTCCACCGCAAACGTTGAAAATTCCCCTTTGCGATCGATTTTAGATCTGCTGTAAGCTGTGCTAATTCATGGCTTAATTTGATACTCAATAGCAAAATTATATTTCAAGCGTTGCTTTTTAGACGATTTATCTGTTTAAAACATTTCAACGGATTTTGATGTCCTTCAAACTTAGAAATGATTTTGTCAGACGCACAGATCAAATTGGAAATGTTTTAAATATTTTATTCGTATAACCAACTTACAACGATAGATTGGTCAGTAATAATAATTATTATCAGCCTCACATTACCTAAGTGATTTTATCCGACTTCCAAAAAGGTGGAGGTTTTTCAATTCGACCGTATACATATATTGTTATGTTCTACTTTTATGTTTGTTCGCAAATAAGCCCCTTATCACATGCATACGATGGATGCGCTAGGTTGCGTAGTGTTCACATGAAAGCCTATTCACGAGTCCATACACTTATAAAGACAGTTGTCGTGTTTATAGTATGTGAGAAGCACGGACCACAACCGGTCACCGCGCCATGTAAAAGATTTAAAATTGGTCATACATACCTTACCCGGCTCGGCGACCGTGTGCATGACAAAAAATGGTAACTCCGCCGTTTGTTGACTGATTCTTTTGTTACCAATACAAGTCGTACAAATTGTAGTACATTTTGATACTCGCTATTTAACCTGGCACAACGGAGAACTATGTTGGAAATAAATACCGAAGCGGAACAAAGTGTAAATTGCACATTAAAATTCACATTACCTTTGTACTCGTGATAAAGGACATTAGTTTGTGTATCTAAACAATTGTTATTGTGTTACTAATTCTCGACAGAGGAATTAGTTGGTGTTTACATCTAAAGTTTCGTGCTGCAATTGTTTTGTAACGTGATAATGTAATTATTATTATTACAGGTCGCCCAGTGGTCGAAACCACATATATTTACATGCACCGTGTAGGGTAGCTTTAAAATTAATATATTCACAATTCAATCACAGATTTCATTTTTCCATAAAGGTCTCTTTACCAGAACATTAAATTTTATTTAATTAAAATAACCACAGATTTTAACCATAAACGAAAAAGTATTTCGTGTATGATTATCGTGTCATGACATTATAGTGTGCGTGTTGTAGTGTGCGTAATGTTTTATTTCTTAAAAATATGCAAGATGCAGTGTTTTATAATAATATGGGTATTCCACGCTCCTCCTCCATATCAACTGTAACTGGGAGAAATTACATGCCTTCACATCTACGCGTCTTTCGTAAAAAGGGGTACAAAGTTTTCCGTCCGCGTATTAATATATAGATTATTCGGTATTGTTTACTAAAATCGACTTCGGGTAACTATAATATTACGAGCCCAAAAATGTCTTCTCTATTCTTTCTTTTCGCACTGCTGGACAAACTTAGTTAAAATTCGGTCCGGAACTATTTTTTAATAATAATAAGAATTATTTTAATTTTAATATCTATGGACGCTTTATACCACGGTCAGGCCCCGTGCTAAGTAACCGAGGGAATTGAGCTACAGGTACCAGATAACGGTTAAATATATTTAATACTTTTATACTACTTTATTTAAGATTCTTATTATATGATACACATCAGCGCTTTCAGAGCTGCTACTTTCACAGTGGACTCTACAAAAGGAACACATACCATCCTTAAAGATTTATCACTTACTTTTGTTACAACCTGAAGTCGACTCTATCATATTTGGGGGGAGGGGGTTCACGTAGGCCGCATGTACCTACGATCGCTCGGCAAAGATCTCAACTAAGTGGGTACCTGAAGATGGACAACGTCGCCGAGACCGGCTTAGGAAAAGATGGCGCGATGAGCTGGAGGCATACCAGCCAGACTGGCCTTGGAAGTATTTGCGAGAGGCCTTTGCCCAGCAGTGGGACAGTTTAGGCTTGTAATAATAATAATAATTTGTTACAACCTGTATAATACACATCTGAGACCCAGACACATTAAAATCTTTTGTTCCATCGGCGGGATTCGAGCCCGCGACCCCCGGCTTAAGCTACCAACGTGCTTACCAACTGAGCCATAGAGGTCGTCTTTTTGTCTCCTAGAAAAGGAAAAAGTATATCTTTTTTGTAACCCCGAAAACTTGACGGCTACCACGCTATAAACGTATTGGGCGCAACACAGACTTCATCTAGTAAAATTATATTTCCGTTATTATCTCATCACTCATCAGCTTTAACAATTATTATTATTATTTTATTAGTAATATTTACTTAATAGTAATTTTTAGTAAACGTTATTTATAGGAACAAAAACGTAAATTACGTACGTGAATATTATTTAGGATAAACACGTAACGGAATTACATATAAAATGCCGGTTCTATATTTTCGAAGCGCCATTTTTATATTTTCTTTTCCTGACGAGTTCACATCTCGTATATAAACCAACGGGGATTTCGCCAACGTTCGCGTCAGCAAACTTATTTTAGCGAGATATAAAGTTTTTTATGATACTTATCGATTTTTCAGAAAAGAAAACATGGTGTGATAGCCTCAGGGGCTCAAAGGAAAAACGCGTGGTAGCTTGGGTCACAGGTTTGAATCCCGTTGACAAAATGAAGTATTAAATGGTCAGCCTAAAATATACCATACTTAAGTACTTTCAAGCGTCTTTTGATTAGCGACAACAGAAATATATAACCTGTGAAAATTTTAATTCTCTAAGGATACAGCCTACTAGACTACAGACAGACGGACAAGTCTTAGTTACAGAATTCATGCACTTGAAACGAAGCCCTGAAAAAACTGACAAAACCTCAAAGTATTTTCGAGAAATGCTTACTCCCTCCCCATTAAAAGGAAACAAGAAAATTAAACCATGAATTGCAAAACAATATTTTGTTATCGAATTACAGCTTCATTATTGATATCATTATTTAAATTTAGTTAACAATTACACAATATCTTACTGCGCTTTTCCGCTTCGGTACATTTTACCGAGGTCGCGGTTTTATAAAAGAAATTCTTATTTCAGTGAGAAAAGTTTTCCTAATAACGATCATTTAAATACTTTTAATAAAGGTTAAATCAAAGTTCATAAAAATATCGTTATTGAATGTTGAATAATAAATCAATATAATATTGAAGCTGAAGAGTTAGTTTTTGTTTGTTTTTTTGAGTCCGCTAATCTCAGGAACCGGAGGCCGGATTCGGAAAATTCTTTTTGTGTTGGTAAGTCCATTTATCGATGAAGGCTATAGACTATATAACATCACGCTACGACGAAAAGGGGGCCGAGCGGTAATCAAAAATGTTGTTAAAACGGGTATTTTAATTTAATTTATAAACTTTAATTTATAAAGTATTACGCAAGCGTAGTCGCGGGCAACAGCTATTGTTGAATAAATTAGATTTGTACTATGTTAAGACTGTAGTTAATTTTGTAACTTCGTCCGTGTCAATACATAACAAGAGAAATACAAACAGTAATTTAAACGCTTTATATATATGAGATGAAATTAAACTTATTTTAATAAATAACAAATCTCTTTATCGCTACTTACTAATATTATTTATAAATAGGCTAATGGTATTTAGTAGATTTATTTTAATAAATATCTTTGATGGAAGCAATTCCCAGCAAATTGATTGATGCTTGCTGGATTCACACCCACACTCAAACTCTGATTAATGGTTGTATTAATTAAAATTCTATCGGTTTTCTTGTTATTTATTACTGCTTCTGGTATTCAAATAGTTTACGTGAATCATATTTGAATTGGCAAGCGAGCAGACGGATTACCTGATGGATAGCAACTGCCGTCCCCCATGAATACTCGTTACATCCGAAGAGTTGTAAGTGCGTTGCTAAGGGCCTAGGAAATAGGGAACGGGTATAGTGATAGGGAAAGAGGATTAGGGAAGTTGGGCTACCGGTAAATTCTCTCATTGGACGAAACACGGCACAACGCCGTTTCACGCTAGTTTTCTGTGAGGCCGTGATATTCCGAGCCGACGAACTCGTATCCTAATGGCAAAAAACGAAACCCTGGATTCGGCATGTCTGACTATCTGTTTGTTTGTCAGTTCAAAATTTTGAAAATTTAATCATGCTTAAAATTATAAATGCGAAAGCTTGTGATTTTATGAGTGTGTATCTTTTTAAAATTTTCACGTTTAAGCGGCGACCGATTTTGATCGGCATGGAGCTAGCTGGTATTCTGGATTAATCCATGAGCTACTTTTTACACGGGTAAACCGCGGGGCAAGACAGGAGCGATGAAACCTTATTGGCCGACATAAACAAACTTCTTGGAAAGATTTCGTTGTTACTTGTGTTTTGATTTGTCACAGCATTCTATTTAGTTACAAAATTCTTTACATTTTACAAAAATACCGTGCGTATATTTTCCTGGTGAATTGAATTATAAAGCCATATTGGTTAAGTAATTTTTCTTCTGATGTACATTTCTTGTTAATTGTGTTCTGTGAGTAATCGAAGGAACACCTCGAAATTTGTATGAAAACATATAATGATTTTGATTTCCATAGAGGCGTCCCAGGTATATGTTATCAAAAAGTAAGATTTGGTACCAAGGTATACCATGGTTCCCAAGGTACTGAGAGAATTCGTGATTCCTTACAGATACGATTTTAGGGCTTTCGTCGTTATTTTAAGAACTGAAAGCATATGCTACTACAATATAAATATATTCATAGTTATCTCCAATGCCATTACACCAGACATCATTCACTATCACATTATGACCCTACTATATCCCAGAACGCCTCAAAATTTAAAAGGAAATATGATTTTAATTAAGATGATTTTGGTTTCATGATAAGTATCCTAATCGTTTAGCACCAAAACGTAAGTTTTTGTACCAACGTATACCTACCATAGTTTACAAGGTGCTAATGGAACTCCTTATTCCTTAGAGATAAACACTTGGAGATTTCGGCGTTGCTTAAGAACCTAAAGCATAGCCTGCTAAGCAAATTAAATCAATCATCATCATCGCTACAATGGCTTAACTCATCAACCCACCATTATTCAAGATAATCATTCCATAGCTTGTCAAGCGATTTGTCAGTTCTAAGACGCGCTTCACAACTTAGCCGCCGACGTTTGTCGACAATATTTTGTCGGTGAGCTAGGTTGTTGGTTTTACTTACAAGACACGTGTCGGCGGCACAATCCTGCTGGCGGCTAAGGTGTGCAGTAAAGCGGTTCACAAATAGTAACATAATACCCAGAACAAACAAAATAATAAAGTAATAACTGATTTATATTCAAAACTAGTTATGCCCCGCGGTGCTACCCGTGGCTTAGTCAAGATAAAAAAGTAGTCTATGTGCTAATTCAAGATACCAGCTAGCTATATGCCAAATTTTATCGAATTCGTTCAGCTGTTTAAGCGTGAAGAAGTAACAAAGGTCATACTCCTTTACAAACTTTTAAATTTATTGTATTAGTAAGATAATATATTTGCCGTGGGGGAGCCATGCTTTGTCACGAATGGACCAAAACATCGACGGTCTCACGGAAAACTGGCGTGAAATGGCGTTGTGCTGTGTTTTGTCCAGTAAGTGAGTTTACCGGTGACCCAACAAGCCTAATCCCTATTCCCCGTTGAGCGCGCTCTATACAGGCTGAAAAACAGTTCTTTTTTGTTGCTTGCCATATGAACTTGGACGTCTTATTTGTACAAAGTCCCTTTTACGAATAAAAAATTGAAATATTTTTTTTACAATTAAACCAGAGAGACGTTTATCTGCCGATCTTTTATACTGTTGCTGAGCACGTCGCCGTACACTGAGCATGTCGCCGTACACTCATTGGAATAATCCTGTGCCGCCACTGCCGATTAACTATTCTTTCATAAAAAGGTCGGCAATGCACATGCTACTCTTCGGATGTTACGATTGTCTATGGACGACGGCAGTTGCTTTTCATCAGGTTACCCGTCTCATCCCTTGTCCCTTAAACAGCATAAAAAATGTGTCATGCGTGCCATCTAGTGGTTCTCTATAGGTATAGGCGTTATTATTTTGGATAACTAAAAAGGGTGAAATAATAATTATTTTTAACAAAAGATTAAAACCGACTTCCAAAGGAAAAAACAAAAATAATAATAAAGAAACAAAAAAGTATGAAAAATATTTATTCTTTAATAGTGCCTGTTTCAGAATTCGGTGAGGCATTAGTCTATTTCCGTACAAAATCTTGATAATTTTGAAGTCGTTACCAGTCAAAAATTTAAATTTAGACAAATTCATGACATGTTAGCTGGTACCTACTTTAAAATTATGAAGATTGTGTACAGAAATAGGCTGATGCCTCACCGAATTTTGAAACAGGCATTATTAAAGAATAAATGTTATTTAATACTTTTTAGTTCCTTTTCAATTATTTTTGTGTTTTCCTTTGGGAGTCGGTTTTAATTTTTTGTTAATTTCTTACAAACATGTCTTCTGCTTCTTCCCTGAATAATGCCGGTAGAGTTATAATTCTTTTTTAAGATTTTTTTTTTCATCATTTAATTATTTAAAGAAATGTAAATGTTCAAAAACCTGAAAAAATGCCACATTTTTACTGCCTTGAAACATCCAAAAAAAATATTTGGCCTTTCATTAATTTTCATGAAAAAAAAACTTTAATCGTAAAAAAAACTCCTTCCGCTAACAGAAAATAATTAATACAATAAAAAAATAATACAAACAAGAACAAGATTTCCTCTTTAGGGATTATAGTGCTACTTATATTGCATTTTATAGTCCGTTTGTACATTTTTCTAAATTTTTTTCCCTGATGAACTATAAGCTCAGGAAAAAATTCCTCGCTAGAAGTTAAAGAAACCTGAAAAATAGGCCAGATTTTTAGCTGCGTTCAAACATCCAGAAAACGAATTTGTCTTAATCATATAAAAATGGGAGAACATAGCTCAAGCCTTTCATTAATTCCTCATGAAAAAATACTTCAATCTTAAAAGAAAACTCTCCCCCGGCTAACAAAAAATATAATGAAAATCATTCTATAACATATATTTTTTGGTTAAACTTACCCCGCTGGCCCATGTACAAGCCTCAGAAACAACGCCTGACACACTAAATCTTTTTTTTTTTAATCTGGCAGTCTGCGTGCTCAGTATACGCGGCATCGCTTCCTTTGAGCCCACCGCCGAGTCGCGTTTACTTTACGTTCTTTGGAAGCTGATTGAGCGGAGCACCCTGTGTGCATACGATAACGTATTGCCCAATTCCCTGGGATTTACTTTAGTTTTCCATCAAAGGACCTGTTTACTCTAAGCCTTTGAGAGTTTTGGACACTTTAATGTAAATATCCTCTTTTGCAGTGCACACACGACGTACAGTCGTAAATAATAAATTACGGATAAATTTAACTTCAAGAAACCGGCTTGAAATATCATGTGTATTTTTTAAAATTGTCTTAATGTGTCTAGTTTTTAGTATCAATGCGCTTACTCTTAAGTTAGGGGTAGTTAACTATACAGCAAAAGCCCTATCATAATTTTGATACCTAATAGACGCCGAAATTTAAAACCCTCAATAAATTTTTAATTTTGGAGTGCAAAAACTATATTTTTATAAAAATATTGAACATGGTTTATAATTTTTTCCCGAAAAACTATTTGTAAATTAATATTTTTGTAATATGATTACAATAATTTAAAATCACACATTAGTTCAAAATACAATATATCCCAAAGAAAACTATATACACTATCTAGACTATAATTATTTATGCAGGCAGAGTTTATGACAAAAGCTTTTATATAGGTAACAACTAACAGCGGAAAGTTTAAGCAAAGTTTATATTTCATTGATGAATATCACAACTTATTGGTGTATTGTTGGTACAGGAGTTAAGGTGAACTCATTGAAATTCCAACAACATCAACACACAAAGTACAAACAACAAACTAAAATACTGATTAGAATATCATAACAGATTCGAGCGGCGAATATATTTAATATAAGCAGAGTATAAATTACTGAAGAAGTTGATGCAAAACATCGCACCCGCAGGCTATCATCAAGAAAAAACAAGACGGCCCCGTTACTATCTATGATGAAGCAGAAGAAAACTTATTTGGTACAAAATAACACATAGTTGTTTCCAGTATCTTAAATATTTGAAGACACGAGTGAAAAAAGCGGGTATCTAACATTCTAAAAAATTTGAAAGTAGAGTAATTTTTCAATTATTATTTTATTATCACACTTAGTAACTTACCTACTTCGTCATCTAACTAATGTATCTACCTGTAGAAAGCATCAATTTTTTTAAATAATTGTTCGCATTTTAAATTTGTCTATTTATGTGAGAGAACGAGTTTTTATAAATTATTAGTAATTACTTACTCCATATAATCATATTTTATTGTTTCTAGCTTTTTTGAGTTAATAAAGCCTGAAAGTACAGCGATGTATAAATATTAGGGTCCCGTTTTAGCCCTTAAAGTAGAAACCCTTAAAATATCGCAGACGATACAGATTTTCACACACCCGAGCACGTTGAAAGAGTTATAAAAGAAAATATGGTTGTTCCAGTTTATATTTTTATTCCTCTGTGTTATCTCTCGTTTTGTGTTTGAGGTTAAATCTTTTCGCTTTCCTAACTTCTTTCGGGCCGATTATATTTTTCTTTGTTCTGTCTGTCTTTAGCAAGAATTGTAATTGAACATTTTTATATAAATCTCTTTTTCTAAGAACACTTTCATTTCCATGCGTATGTTATGTTTGCTCAGATCTTAATTATAACAAACGAATGATTTATCTGTTGATAAAACTATTGTTATGTCTTTATCCAAATATATTTTTGTGAATAATGCATTGTTTTTTTGGTATGGTGCATTAAAAAACTTACTTTATACTGCTTGAATATAATATCAAGTATGGCTTAGAAGCTACTTTTTTGTTACTAGCTATTATATACCCTTAGAAAATAAGAAAAAAAATGAAGCTTCATACTTTATCCATTGTTAGTCACACTGGGTCTAGATAACTAAGGACTTATTCAGATCTGAGGGTTTGACCAACAATGGATAAAGTATGAAGGAGTTATCCAGATCTCAAGGTGTGTCTAACAATGGATAAAGTATGAAGCTTCATTTTTTACTTAAATAAGTATTCATTGTACAGAAAAATTTTCAACTTTTAAGAAATGACGAAAACCTGACTGATTCTTTGTATTAACTCACGCGTCAATGTGACACGTCAATACGCTTAGATGCATATGTAATTTGCCAGACAACTGCATGAATTGCATTACACACATTTGAAATCTGTTAACTCAATACGAATTTAGAAATTCAAATACGCCTAGCGTCTCGTCATGTCGCGGTGTGATTTGGCCTTAAGACCGTAATTATTGTGCCAAAACCATCCTGACTAGACTTTACCAAAGTTGTTTGCAATTCATAGACTTAATTAACAAGACAACAGCAATTTGATCTATCGATTTTAAGACAGACTTTGTTGCAAAAAGAACGAAACTTTTAGAAAGCTTATTGAAGCCAACGATTTGCTTTCTAAGAAGTTAAAGTTTCCCAATCGAGTTGAATCCATTAACTATCTACGGTGTAATTTTCTTTGATATTAGGTTTTAATTCCAGCGTTCATTTTGAAGTTAATTTTACTTTAGTCTCTAGAGGAAGATTGCAAGTATAGCATTTGCTTGTAAAATTGGAAAACAAAAATATATGACTATATATGATGAAACTTGTATACAAAACCATGAAACAGAGGCGAAATGAAGAAGGATTTTCGAGGGATTAGACTTAATTTCTAACCAGTATTTAAAGGTGTAAATTTTTTACCATTTTATTTCAGTAGTAACTATATCTACAAGTGCAAAAACCTACCAAATCCAAACCACAACTTTGAATTTACCAATCGTAGAGTTGTTTCTAATCTCTAAACTTTCAGTGAAAATTTACCAGTGGCGAAAAACCTCACTCAAACTACAAGTAATCTACGGTCGTATTTCGGCGCCTCGGGCGCGGTGCTTTTTGAAAATAAATGAGAATTTCACACGAGCGCTATCGCTCCTATATAATATGTATATCTTGTATGCTTGTATGCTATAAAATTGTATATATCATTACTACCTACACTATTATTATAAATGGGAAAGTATATTTGTTTCTTTGTTATCCCTTTGTGCCCTAATGAAGCAACTAATCAACTTTTTTTATTTTTAGCATAGGCTTACTTGAAATGATGGAAAGTAACGTAGGCTAATATATTTTTGAATCTCACTCGAGCAAAGCCGCGGTCAGAAATTAGTAAGCAATAAGTCTCCCAATTGTTGTTTAAACAGAAAAAATATTGTTTACTTTTATCTAGACAAATTGGCTGAAACTTAAAGACATTTTCAAAAACATAGAGCTTTCAATAGCCTACAAAGAAAGTCACTTAAAGCCTACGTAACTTTCCTTGGAAATGAGTGAAGAAATAAAGCAATTTGTATTAGAGAATGCTGTCTCAGTGACTAATGACGTTCTTTACAGTGGAGTGAGTTAATAAATAAGTATTATGTTGCTTTGTATAGCTTATTATGTCTCTACTCATGACCACATGACAAAACGGTGTGATCATTCTTGTCAGAATTTAACTACGCTTGAAATACTGGCGCATATTATGGTGTAAGTTACTGGTAACCTTATTCGAGTTTTGGGTGTAATACGTTGATATGTTTTGTAATTTTTGGTTTAATTTTCTAAGTTTGGAATTAAATTTCTTACGCCGGTTCTTTTCGGCGGGTTAGTTCTCGAACCGGTGATAGGCACCGTAGTCTCGAAGTTCAGAAAGTGTACTTATAGTTCTTATTTTCAATAAAAAATACTTTTATTTAAATACTATATAAGTGGAGAACCTACTGGCTTCCTTGCGCTAATATTTGTTTTGTCGTAACATAAATGTACCGTGTGTCCTTTTTATGGTTTATTAGCATCTCTTTATAATATTATAAAATTTCTTGCCAATTAAGTTAAGCAGTTTGAGTGTAAAGAGGTAAAGACGGACACACGCTCAATTTAATGCTACCCCTAATATTACTACGTAAGAAATAGCTTTTCAAAACTTGATTGTACCATTTAAAACTATTTTACAAGATACATTATTTCCGTTGATATACAAATACTTCTGTACATACCTAATACTTTTTTCGAAATACCTATAATCTAAGCAATTAACTTGGCACTAAACTTATACAAAGTTTGACGTCTTATATAACAAATTATGCCAACTTAATTTTAATGGACTTAATTTAATTCTCCATTTCATTAACTTGACTAAGTAGTATGTCGTGTTTTGTACCGATAATGTCATTATCGTGTTCAGGTCATGTAACATGTATTTGTTTACGAGTTACTCTATTAATTGGCCGGAAGCGTCAACCCCGCAACGTGGGGGTGAAGTAGGGGAAGGGGTAAGCAGGGGGCAAGTAGGGGGAGGTAGGAGGTTGCACATCTTAGATAAAAGGGTCAATGATCGAGGGGGGAGACTGTGGCAGACTCCACGTTCGTGGCCGAAAGGTGGGGCTACACCAAATTCTGGTACGAAACCAAGGTGCCAATGGACGGAAGTGGAAATTGAAATCGTAGGTTGGTTGAAATATGTAAATTCCATGTATGTCGTCTACTGCCGGCGGGGTCTGACAGAATGCGATCAAATTACTTAGGTCCGCACTCTGGCTGTGAATTAACTTTCTTGATAGTTCAATTTTACAAACGGACCGCCATGATATCACCGTACCAGATCTCAGCGTAGTAGGCGCTAACATAAAAATTAATAAATCCTTAAATATTGCTGAATACTGATTACTTTTTACGTTAACAGTACACGACGTGAACAAATATCACGCAAAGGTGATGATGCAATGCATTTTCAATCTTACGCCATGAATTAAAGGTGCATTTTAGATATTAATGTTGTAAATGGTCGTGTTTGATAAACCTTGATGTCAAACACGACCTTGATGCACTCCAAATTGCACCCTCATTTCATGGCGTAAGATTGAAATGAGGGTACATCTCAGATATTAATGTTGTAAATGGTGTCCATTGAGGATAGCTGTTTTCAATCTTCCGCCATGAACTGAGGGTGCAATTTGGATTGCATCAAACTGCGCCTTTGCGAGATGTTTGTTCCCGCCGTTACAGATTTTCGTAAGGGTATAGTAGTGACATTATGAAATTTTATATTGCAGAGAGAACCGGGTGTGATTGCGTTTTATTCAGCCAAAGATATTCCTGGATTAAACGCATTCACACTTCCAGATATAATCAACGCTTCAGCTTTTGAAAAAGTACTCTGCGATGGGAAAGTTGAATACTTTAACCAACCACTAGGTGTGATTGTTGCTGAAACAACATACATCGCTAACAAAGCGGCCCTGATGGTGAACGTCACTTATTCCAACGTAGGGAAACCGATAACTGACATAAGAGTTGCTAAAACGATACCAAACATGTACAAATTCTACCTGAATATCAAAGCTACGGAAACTCTCAACGATGTAACGAGAATAATAAGAGGATCGCAGTCGATTTACAACCAATACCACTTCTGCTTGGAGAACTTAGCATCCATATCTTGGCCGAGTGACGAAGTATTGATAACGAGCGCAACGACACAGTTTCTATCGAACATCCAGTATTCTGCTTCAAAAGTTTTAGCTCTTCCGCAAAACACGTGAGTTTCTTTAAAAATTTCTTTAAGACGTTTATCTACTGGGCTTTTTTATCAATAATTTTCTGGGCCCTTCATAACGATCGAATTTAAATTTCGACGCAAAAGACAAAGGTTGATCGTGTAACCGTTGATAGCAATAATTGCGAAATCATTGCTTCAAAATCGATAATTCGTATCATGTAACAACAATACAAGGTATAGCAATCTTGTCACAATGTTTCCTTTCGTATGGATGTTGACAGCAATTTTAACTATTTAGTGATGTGTATGGAAAATATTATTCCTTTGAAGATTAGCTATCGCTATTATTAATTGTTCGTTGATCGCTATTTGTACATAATAGCCCTTTGAGATTTAACATATTGTAATATTTATGGTCGTTTCGCTGGCATTCTTAGTAATTAAATTTACGTTTCGCACTTGGACCACCGCTTACAAAGTATGTTTATCAACGACATTCGCTTCTTAAATTTTTAAAACTACAAGCTCTTTCAATATTTCTAACTGTTATATTATTCTCATACAAGTGATGAAATGTCTTAATGGGAAATAAAGATCTTTAAACCAAAGCAAGTCAGATCCCACATATTTTAAGGGCTATGAATAATAATAACTACTCCATTTAATCAAAATTTATTTACTTTCTAAGGCTTACATTTAATTTAGTACAGTCGCGAGTTAAGATAATGGTGAACTAAGTAATCGTTTAGTGACATTCAAACGTAGGCGAGTCAAGTAGGTAATTGTAAATTGTTGGTTCGATAGCAAGATGAGTCACAATAAATTGCCTAGCTACTGCCTAAAAACTCATTGAATTTATTGCACGCTGGTGAGTTAAGTTAGCGGGATGCGGGAAACGCGAGAGGGGAGGGGGGCACGTTACTTCACGTCACGTCCAACACACGCGTTGGTCGCGTATTCGAGCCAACTTAATTTACAACTTATATATTATCTCGGTTTTACCGATCAAACGTCAAAAATAACTAAACTCGCCGATGGCGCCGGTTAACTCGCTACTTAATTAAATCAAGTGTAATTAGACATTAAGGTCGTAAACAAACTTTCGCTTTTTTAATATTTTTAAATATTTCAGATTTTATTGTACAACCCGTCGAGTAGGAGGTGGTTACGGCTTTAAGCTGTCAAGGACGGGGATGCTGTCGACTATGACGAATCTGGTCGCCCACAACCTCAATAGACCCTGTCGATTCATCACCCCTATACGGGTTCAGATGAGAGCCATCGGAAAACGCATGCCGTCTTCTACTAATTACGAGGTGATGGTTTTTTGCATGCTACATTACCAGTACAGATATGAACTAGGCCAGTCTAGTTTTAAAGTGGGTCTTTTTTCGCCTAGCTTTATTAACATGTTGTTTTCCTTAAGTTCATTAGAAGCTAATTATTTAATTGTTTTAATTAGACGCCAATTTGCTATACCGTGTTAGCACATTGTCAGAGATTTTGAGAAAAACGACGCTAAAGTTGAGATAATGTATGTCAGATCAATAGCCCTCATATTTTTCAAATGATATTTTGTTAAACAAATTTTTTTTATGGCGCCTAACACTATTTTGAAAAATGTCCCTTATCAAGAGGAGATTCCAGCTAGGTGCATAGCTCGGCTTTTGATTTTTTGTGAGTTAACATGGTATTTCTTATTAGCGTAAAATTTTCACCCGCCCGCTCGCGTGGAAATTAAAGCTGTAATCTTTAACTTAAAAATGCGTCGAGTATTTTTCGTGATTAAGGGTAACACAGGCGTCGACGGTCTTGACCAGACATTCGGAGTTTCAAAAATATCCCCCCGCTAACGGAAAACAATTAATATACAATGATTAAAAACACGAAACAACACGAACGAATTCCTCTTCAAAGATTATAGTGTCACTTATGTTGTATTGTATAAAAAAAATGTTTAACTTAACCAGTTAGTTTTGTAGTTTATATAGTTTTTTTACAAAATAATCGATGTCCACGGTACATTTATTTTCTGATTAACTAATAAGCTTAAGGAAAAAGTCCTCGCTAATATGGAAAGGATGAAGTTTATTCTATAACATATATTATTTTGGCTAATGTGGTTAACGTTTTGACTTATAAGAGATTAAACTTACTCCTCTAGCCCATGAATAAGCCTTAAAAAACAACAACAAAGCGACAAACCTTCAGCTTGTATTTGTACCAATAGAATAGTTTCTTCTCTATCACACTCTGTATTTTCAGGTAGGCGTTAACCAGGACGGAGTGATACAGTACATAGACTTTGACATTTTCGAAGACAATGGATGCATTGTTAACGAGTTGCTCATCAACTTGGCGACAGATACTTACTATAACTGCTACGACAAGAGGAGGTGGAACTATACCTCGTATAATGCCATCACCGACACTCCTTCCAACACCTGGTTCAGAGCCCCTGGTATACAATCCTACGCTCATACCTGAGACTTAAGTTGTTATCACTGCAAATTTCATCTAAATAAATTCCGCGATTCAAGCGTAAATTGATTCTAGATAGAAAGACACAGTTTTGTATGTGCACTTTTAAACTATGCGAGACTATTAATGTGATAAGTAAGAGACGAAACATTCCTTAAATTTTTACCCGACTGCGCCAGGAGGGTTATATTTTTAGAGAGTATGTATGTCTGTATTTATAATTGTTTGGCACGCTCTGCTGCCTAAAACGTTTGATGTATTTATTGTGAGAGTGATACTAGACTAGATTTATCAAAATATATTATTATTTTTTAACAAAAAATTAAAACCGACTTCCAAAGGAAAAAAACTAAAACAGTTCAAAAGAAACTAAAAAGTATTAAATAATATTTATTCTTTAATAGTGTCTGTTTCAGAATTCGGTCAGGCATCAGCCTATTTCCATGCACAAAATTATGAATGAAAAAAATAGCCTAACATATACTCGTTTTTGGAAGTCGGTTAAAAAAAGGGCAGTTTTTTGGGCTAAATTCAATTATTTCATTTAAATTGCAATGGTTTCTGCATTTGGGTCTTAACACAATTTGTAAGTAATAACGAATAAACGTAGTCATTCAGTTAATTCGGTTTCATAATATATGAATATGGAGCAGAAAATTAAGAATCATACGCTCTCTGAGGCGAATATAATGACACGTTACTGCGACAACCGGTCTCGTTTCAATTTTCTTCTTATGGACGTAAACGAAATGTGACATGTGAGTTGTAAATATTGGCTGAAACCCAATTTATTTGCGCTCTTAAAAAATTAAACCTGACTGGTAGCTACTTTAATGGATTATTTATACTCTATCCATAAATACATACTAATTAATACAATGCATATCTTTACTAAATATTATAATTAGAAAAGTATGTTTGTTTGTTCTATCTTCAAGCTCAAACAAAATAACTATTTGACTTGATTCCTGACAAACACTTAGTTGAAAGGTGGAGTGTAATACAAACTACGTTTGGTCTTGAAATCTATGTTCCCAATATTTTTCGCGATTTTCAATGCCACTAAAAGCTACACTTCAAAGCTAGCGAAAATAAAACCAAATATATTTTTCAATAAGGTACGTTGGAAACGATCACAACAGACGAATTGATAATGGAAAGAATAGCTTACGAACTAGACCTGGACCAGTTAGATGTTAGATTAGCTAATCTAGATCCTGAACATGCTGACGTTATTAAAGGAATGGTCGACACGGTCAAAACAAGAGCAAATTACGATACAAGAAAACAAGAAGTTAGTAAATATAACAAAGAGAACAGATGGAAGAAACGGGGATTGAGATTCACAATCATGACATGGAGTGGTCAAGGACCGTCCAATTTAAACATAATATTGTCTGTCTACTACAGTGATGCTACAGTCACCATTTCGCACGGTGGAATAGAATTAGGACAAGGTATCAACACAAAAGCGATACAAGTGTGCGCATACTTCTTAGCCATTCCTACAAGCAAAATTAAAATTGTTCCAAATAATACTCATACTTCTCCAAACAATCTACACACGGCCGCTAGTGTTACTTCCCAGAATGTAGCTTTAGGAGTTCAGAGATGTTGCGAAAAACTGTTAGCACAATTGGCGCCCTTGCGGTTAAAAATGAACAATCCTTCTTGGGAGGAGCTTATATATAGCGCGTTTAAAGCCGGCATGAGCTTACAAGTGACTTCTCATGTAAGTCCGGATGAAATAGTTGATTATAAGGTATATGGAGTTACATTGGCAGAGGTGGAGATAGATGTTCTGACAGGACAATGGGAAATCCTACGACTAGACCTATTGGAAGACGTTGGGTTAAGTGTCAGTCCTGAAATAGACATTGGTCAAGTAAGTATCTTACAATTGGCCAGGCATTGTTTAGCCAGTTAAAAATTTTTAGAAATTCTTTTTTTTTTTCATTCACGAATTTACGAACCGCTTTTTCGATTTGTCCTCACAATAATGTTAAAATGTATTTTAGATTGAAGGTGCTTTCATTCAGGGACTTGGGTATTGGACGACTGAAAACATTGTTTATAAAGAATCAGGAGAAATAATAACAGACAGCACATGGACGTACTGGGTGCCACAAGCTAGAGATATACCTCAAGACTTCCGAGTATACTTCCGAAAAGGATCTTTCAGTCAAGATATTATTTTGGGTTCAAAAGGTAACGCGAATGTCTCCAACTTCATTGGCTGAAACGCAGCAAAATAGAAACAAATTGTACGGAATTGATCGAATTCTTCATTTTATAAATTTCTTACAGCTACCGCTGAGCCTGCTACCTGCATGGCGATCGTGGTGCCACTGGCTATGAGAGAAGCTATGGTATCAGCTCGAGCAGAGTCTGGATTGCCATCCACAAAGTGGTTCCAAATAGGTACAGATTTAGTAGATGCCTTGTCCCAAATAATCGTAGTAGGTGGCACCAATATGCTGCAATAAACAATTTATTTACTATCTTAGTATTTACCAAATTTCATGCAAATAAGTGAAGCAGAAAAAACTTTTTATATAGACAGTTTTTAATGCGGTTAAATTAATACATATTTACTATTCTATACATATAATAAAACAGTAAAATTGGCACATTTAGTATTTTTACAAAATAATCAATGTTGGGGAGATAAGAAACAGTATATAGAACACAAATCGAAATAAAAAATGTTGTCTGTTTGTACGCGCTAATCTGGACGTATTTCAATAAATCCTTTTTTGTTTAATAGTTATCAACTGTGGGCAACATATAGGATACTTTTTATCCCAGGAAAATGAACGGTTCCCACGTGACATACAAATTTTCGCGCAACGAAGTTGCGAACATATAGTAGTATAATAATAACGAACATAAAAATATTAAAGTAATTAAAAATATATAATTCAAGTATTTCAACTAAGTTATGAGACAAACACACATTTGGTTTATTGTTATTTAGTTATATCTCACAATATTGAGAAACTATGTTTAACCACGATGATAATAAAATTTTTCCTTTACTCGACGTCGCAAATATTCCGGTACCTCGAAAATGTTGACATCTTATATAAAACAGCCATAATATTTCAGATGGGCCTTACACCGTGGAGAAAATAGGTTTGGCGTGCGAGACCAGGCCGGAGGATTTTAAATTTTACTGATCATGGAGCGAAGTGCCAACGCGGCGGACTGCATAATTTATCGGATGTTTTCATACAAACCCTCATAATGTACTACCAAAAATCCTTTCATTGACGGATCTATATTTTGCTCGAGTTATGAATTAAATATAAATATATACTTTAATCCGGCCGATAAATCACGACTTACTTTGATTTGACACTAACCCCGTCAAATGGACATGTGCTACTCCTATGTATGAGTGTCCATGGGTGACGGCAGTTGCTTTCAATCAGATAACGCATCTACTCGCTTGCCCCCTAAATATCATTAAAAAACCACTAAGCGGATTTGGCACTGGTTAAAGGGAGTTTGCCGGTGACATTGACAGTACTCCACTTTACTTTTTGATCAAACTACTGTCAATATCCTCCGCTTACTTCACTCCGTACCCAATCCACTTTGTGTGGAGAGGCTCTCAACTACTCTTAAGTATTTAATAGAATCAGGCGTTACATTGCGGAAATCCATAGCTTTAAGTTTAGTAAATTAAGATTTTTAGCAATATTTTGCGATACCTCCCCCATGTAGGTCAAACTGGACTTATAGCTAACTACCTCTTTATTAACAGGACCTGACCTTTGCTCAGACGTTTTTTGCTCATAACTCAAAAATTAATTTTTGTGTATAGCGGCATATTAGCTTGAGGACGGCAAAACTTGTACTGTACGTTTCAGCGACATCTACTATCAGAAGAAAGAAAATTTAAGATTCAAGAAGACACGTTTGTTATATGAGACATATAAACATATAATTTATTATATTTAGCATTTATTGTTATAGCTCCTGTGAAAATTTCAACTCAAGAACGGTTATAGCTCTAGAACCGTTCTTGAGATAAAGTCTGGAGACAGATAGGCGGAAAACGAACAGACGGACAAACGGACAGGTGGACAGACATTTGACGACCTCTGTGGCTCAGTTGGTAAGCGCGTTGGTAGCTTACGCCGGGGGTCGCGGGTTCGAATCCCGCCG
>JAOTAV010017059.1:0-24451 GCA_026546445.1 Cyclargus thomasi
CTATAGCCTATGTGTTATTCTGATGTATAAGCTATATTGTGGTAAAGTTTCATTCAAATCCATTCAGTAGTTTTTACCTGAAAGAGTAACAAACATCCATACATCCATACTTACAAACTTTCGCCTTTAGTAGTAGGATACCTTTGAACTAGCATGCATATTTATTATATAATAGATACCTATACATACCACATCTATATAATATCCTAAAACCTTACACTTTGTCATGTACTGTCGGCGACGTGATCAGCTTCGTTCCGGAGTCTCCCTCGGAATATCCGGTAGGCTACACCCATCGGCCAGAACTCCTTCGTCTCGAAAGTCGACAGTGGATCCGTCGGTACTCTCACCACAAAGGAGCTAAAGTTAACTTTGTGGCGAGACTGCAGACACTCGACTAAACTTCTTTCTACCGCAGACTCTTCAAAAGGGGCATCCGACCTGATCCCTCCCTTGTTTATTTTAAAATGCACTCAATCTCTTACTACTTACTACATCCTTATGCATTTTATTAAAAAGATCAATGAGAGTATCGTTTCTCCAATATGGAAATCAGCCTTTATCACGCCAATTTTTAAATCAGGTAACAAGAATGAAATAAAAAAAATATCCACCTATTTAGAAAAAATGTTGGTTTGCAAAAGTTTTTTGAATGAATTATATATGAACAGGTAACACATTTGCTGTTAAATTATTTTATCTAAGAACAACACGGATTTCTAAAACACTGCTCATCAAATACGAACCTTATCTCTTTCACAGAATTAAGAATCTATGGCCTCAGGAGGATAGGTTGACGCGGTTATTCCTGATTTTAGCAAAGCTTTTGACTTAATAGACCATACCAAACTATTACAAAGACAATTTTTTTTTGGAAATTATTAATTTAGAATAAACACATTTTTTTAAAATGCGCCGTATCATGCAAATCTCACAGGGTTTATCAGGGTTCCAGCGAGTCGCTAATATATGTTTAAAATATTGTTACATTAAAGTAATTAGAACAGTTTTAACTTATTATACAAACTTTTCACATTAAAACTTTAAAACTTCAGGATTTTGTTTGCAATCAAGTAAATATTACATCAATATACACTGAAAATATAACTTAAACCTTTTTCAGGCATTTGAAAAAAACAATACATATTTATATTATCTTTATTCAATTTCTGTAGTTTGCTAGCTTGGTGGTATTAGATATTCTGAAGTTCTTTGCCGTTTTAATATACATTGTTTAATTTTGGTACTGTCATTTTTATAATGACAATTATCTCAAAAACAAAGGCCGCTGTTTTTCTATATATATTAGACTGAGTCAAAAAACAAAAATTTTTTTTTGCTTAGTACACTTAAAGTTTCTTAATAATTAGACAAAAGAAATTCTCCCAAAAGATGAGCTTGATATACCAAGTTCGACATAAATATTAATTGAATTATAGTTTTGGAGAAAGACTTGTCAAACCTTATCAGTTTTGAAGGGTTATGTTATTCTCAATTGACTACGCAACCCTAAAATAGGAAAGCGTGTGAATACGAATTTAAGCCTGCCTAATATATCTTGCATGATCTTGGAATATTATCGTTGCTACAAGAGTTTCAAACAAGGAATATGTATGAATAATAAATAAAGCAAAAAAAGCCTCAGTTCAAGAAATGATTAATATTACAAAGGTAATCGCACATTAGCTGACCTTTATAATATTAAAATGTCGACTCAGCAGTATGTCGTGTCTATTACAGTTACGTTTAATACAGGATTCTACGTTGTTACCATTGTAATAATCAAGTAGTTCACTGTTCATTAGAAATGTTTCTCTCTCTCACTAACTCATACTATTACTTCCGAAAGTCTGCGAGTATAATATATGATTAATTCTAAATATATTTTAACATGTTAATCCATTACGTTACACACAACAAAGCATACGATTTTATTGATGTAAGCCCAAGGTTAGGCTCGGAGTAACTATTTGTAGACATTAATTATTTTCTTCTACTAGAGTAACTTTTTACGCTTGATCAAACATAATTTATCAGGACAAGTTTTAGCATAATACAAACTTTATGCAAATTGTAGACCAATAGATAAGCGGTAGTATATTTTACCGACCTTTTAAAGGTCCAGATGGTATGAAAGCTCGGTGTAGGTACCAAACTATACCTGTCGCTTCTGCTGATTATATTTCATTTTGATTTTACAGAAAAACAAAACAGTAATTAAGTGACATTACATAAATATCAATTAACAATAAGACTCAATTAATTTGTTTTCGCGGACAGGACGATGTTAGAATTGTTTAGATTCACAAACCAAGACAGGCAGGACAACGTCTATCGGGTGCGCTAGTTTTAATATATACAGTATAATATTATAGCACAGGAGTTCCATTTTGTCTACTATATATAGAAATAAGTCAGGATTTCCTTCCTGTCGAACTTCCTCTTGAACGCACAAACCGATTTCCAAAACTTACCACGAGGACGAAGTCGCGGGAAAAAGCTAGTATATTAATAAATAGTGTTACATTTTGTAAACTTCGATTACGTTATTTCACTATCAATAAATATGATATTGTTCAATAGCGTTTACCCGCCGCTTTCCCCTTGTAGAATGGGAACACTTACTAATGAATAATTTTATGGGAGTATTTAATCGAAATGAAATATCTCTATACTCTAATAAAAGCCAGCTAATGATTTTGCGTTAGTATATCAAGTTTCATAAAATCCGATTAGTTGTTTCGGTAATATCATAATAGCAAAAACGATTTACGCTAAACACTATTAATAAGTTACAACTGACAGGTTATTCGGTAATAGAGCTTCTCAATTCTTCTCTTCTCAATGTATACCATGGAGGATATTGAAAGAGAGCCATTTGACGAATCTAGGTCATTTGGTCGGAATATGTCAGTTCCATATAAACCATCTGTCGGCTGGGTTTGACATAACGCGACCGAAATTACTTTGATCCAAAATATGGCTCTGTTTCAGCTTCCCTAATTGTACATACAACGATATACTTTGTATATTATACTGTCTCGTACAAATACAAATATCTGCAAAGATCGTATTCAAATCGGATCAGTAGTTTCGCATTAAGAAAAAAGTTTGATACAACGAACTCTTATCCCCTCTTTTGTCCCCTTAGACTGGTGGGGGGAAAATTTTTTATACACCAGATGCAAAATTGGAAGAAATCTAAAATATCTGCGAAAACCTCATTCAAATCAAATTAGTAGTTTTCGTGTTGAAGAAAAAGTTTTTATTATGCACCAGATTTTAAGATAGAAGAAGACAAATACATCTGCGAAAACCGCACTTAAAACGAATCAGTAGTCTTTGTGTTAAAGAAAAAGTTTGATACAAACTCTTACCTCCTCTTTTTTTCCCCTTAGAAGGGTTTGGGAATTTTTTTACACTAAATGTTAAGTTGGTAGAAGACAAATATATCTGCGAAAAGCCCATTCAAATCGAATCAGTAATTTTCGTGTTGAAGAAACAGTTTGATACAAACTCTTACCCCTTGTTTGTGACCTTAGAATGAGGGGGGAGGGAATTATGTGCCAGATTTTAGATTGAAAAAAGACAAATACATTTGCGAAAACCACATTCAAAACGAATTAGTATTTTTTTATGTTAAAGAAGTTTGGTACAAACTCTTACCCCTTTATTTGTCGCCTTAGAGGGGTGGGAAAAATATTATTATGCAAATGTTACGTTGGAAGAACTGAGATAAAACAGTGGAAACCGCATTCAAATCGAATCAGTAGTTTTCATCTTAAAGAAGAAGTTTGATACAAACTCTTACCCCCTCTTTGTCCATTAGAGAGGAGGGGGGAAGAAATTATGCACGTGATTTTAAGTTGGAAGAAGACAAATACATCTGCGAAAACCGCATTCAAAACAAATCATTAGTTTTCATGTTAGAGAAGACGATTAATACTAACTGTTACCCCCTCTTTTGCCCCCATAGAGGGGTGGAGGGAAAATTTTTATATACCAAATATTATGTTGGAAGAAGACAAATACATCTGTGAATACCGCATTCAAATCGAATACGTAGTTTTCATGTTAAAGAATAAGTTTGATACAAACTCTTACCCCCTCTTTTGTCCCTTTAGAAGGGTGGGGGGAAATTTTTTATACACCAGATGTTATGTTGGAAGGCGACAAATACAACTGTGAAAACTGTATTCAAATCGGAACAGTAATTTTCACTTAATGCTGGAACAAACATGCAGACAGACAGACAGACAAAAAACTAAAATTTTGGCTTCCATATTTAAAATAGATAAATAAACTAAAATTTTGGCTTTTATATCGACGTAGAAAGAAAAACTTATTATTTTTTAAATATCTCTCATGTACAGAATTTTCATTTCTACAGTTTTATTATATGTATAGATTATGACTAAATCATAAAATCAATTGTAAATGTCCTACTGTACCTTTAGGTTAGTTACCTAGTACCTGTTGGTCCGAGGGCTAGAATTAATTGTTGGGTAGGTATTTCAAGCAAACCGAAAATTATGTCACATACCTCTCCTGTTACACACCACAGGGCTACTTTCAATTTTGGACAAACATCACAAACCCAAAATATTCGTATACGCCATTTCACACCAGCAAAACCATGGGTGAAAGCTAGTGTTTACAAGTGCGAATCACTGAATTAGCGAACTAGCTCTATGATTGCTTTAAGTTTTATTACCAAATATAGAGTGCAATAAACCAAATTTAACCATCTGCTGTCGTAAATAAATAACAATAAACAAATAAAACACTAAGTGAAAATGTTTGTTGTTATAAATGTGTATTATTTATTGAGTGCAATTATAATATGATATCTTTTAACGGTTAAATTTTGTATATTACATGACCCATTATAAATTCTATATGATTTAAAAGTATATTTGTTATTGTGTTTATTGATGTAATTTAAGTATGTTGTGATTATTTACTTTATGACAACAAGAAAGATTTTATACATAGAAAAGGAAGTATTAACGCTTTTGTAAAAGAACTTAAAATCTGACAAAAGAAACCAGGGGGGGGGTAGCCAAGATTTAAACGTTTTCGCTTCTTTGTAGAATCGCCAAAGAAAATGTATGGAAATACATAAGTGTTCGTTACGCCTTATGTCATTTAGTAAAGAAGCGAAAACGTTTAGATCTATCTTGTCTGACCCAGAGGGGTTCATCACATTTTGCATTTCAATTAAATTAATCCATTCCAGAGGAAATGAAAATATATAAATGTCCTCCACGTGATTAAAATCCACGTCTAGTACAGTTTTTACTATCATAAGGCATTTATACGGTTTTACACATATTTATTGGTTTCATATTACAATTAAAACTTATACCGTGGCATACCTAACTGTGGTGATATAATACAATATCAATAAACATCGTAGTCGGCCTATAGCTACCGTTTATGAACCAAAGAATTGTTCGTCAGCGCCACTAAAAGGCAATAATGTTTTATGTCATAAGTAGCAATATCTTATAAAGTTTTATCTAAATACAATCCGTAATGGTTATAGACTTGCAGACGAATAGGAGTCCATACAACTGGATGATGATTCCATAAATTTATATTGTGCATAATAAAACGGTCGCAGGAACAACAGGCTACGACACTTTACAAACTGACGATCGCCTATACTCAGTGCAGATGTTCTTAATTTTATGTTACAATTAGCTTTATTATTTACTAGATGAGGCCGACCCAAAAATATGGTGGCGTGATGAACTGGATGCGTTTTACAAAGAATGGTCAATCATGTCCCAAGATCGTGAGCTGTAGAAGAAAAGAGGGGAGGCCTTTGCCCAGCAGTGGGACACTATAGGCTGAATATAATAATAATTTACTAGATAATGCCCGCAACTCCGTTGCGCCGCAAAAAGTTTATCGCGCGGGAACCGTAAATTTTTCCGGGATAAAAAGTAGCCTTTGTCCTTCTCTAGCCCCCCAAATAACTTCACACAAAAAATCACGTCATAAAGTTGCTCCGTTGCGACGTGAAGAAAGGACAAACAAACACACTTTCCCATTTATAATATTAGTAAATAGATAAGTGATTTTATACGAATTTTCATCCCCTGGTTTATCCCCTGGCGAATGGGATTGATGAAAATACTTCCTTACCGAATACGTACGTCAAATATCTATCTGCATGCCAAATTTCAATCCAATACTTTCAGTGGTTTAGGGCAAGCGTTGATAAATAGATCACTACGCCAGTCAATCAATCAGCCACCTTTGAGTTTTATAAAAGATATTAAATATTTAGAAAAGACTAGCTATTGCCCGCGACTCCGTCCGCGTTTTTCTAAATTTTCTTTGCTGTAAACCTCACGGATCCCGAGACCATTTCATTCGGTTCGTGCGTTCTGAGTGCCGAATGAAAGTTATTATTTTTTTTTTTGACATTCGATCGTGAACGCGTTTCACGTTTACGTAGGATTTTATATGGGATCTGTACAGCGCCTCCTAGCGATGCTTACGGTCACATGTACAAATCCCATATAAAAATTCTAGTAAACGCAAAACGCGTTCACGATCGAATGTCAAAATGTTTTATTATTATTATTATTATTATTATTATTATTATTAAAAATAAACTCGCACCCGGCACTCTGGAGTTATATGGTCAGGAAGAAAAACTTATTTTTTATATAATAGACTGCCATGTAACATGTGAGTTAATATAATTCTCTCGCGCCAACGCGTTCTTCTCCGTTCTATGAACAGGAATAAATTCAGACAGATTTTAAGAATACGCTTGCAGATTTCTTATGTTACTTGTTTAATTCTGTCTGAAAAATACTTTTTTCGGTAACCACACTAATGTGTGCAAGCAGCGGTAATGCAAATATAAAAGTAGGTATCGTTTCCACATACAAAAGTTAAGCTTCACCAGTGATTCACTCTTACCTAGATTGCCGTGAAATATGTGAATTGATTCTGTGGTTTTAGCGACTTAAATGGTGTCTGCCTTGACATCAATATTCGCTTTCGTTGAATTTATATGTGGAGGCACGACGAATCGGCACAATTTTGTTAATTAACTGGGTATTGGTATACAAAATGTTTGATAGTTTGAGTATTTTAGACATATTTAACTAAATTCCGAAACGAACGCCACCGTTTTATTATATTATAACTCAATATTATGAATAATGATATCTTTAAAATACTTTTTATTTTTACGTTAAATTTACATAACGCCAATAGCAAACCTTCACTAGTGGAGCCTGATATGTTCTAGATATTATTATTGTATAAAATCATCAACAATTAAGGTACTCATAATAATTTATTGTCATACTGTGGTATGTAAAATTACAATTGAATACAATAATAACACCGATTGAAATATCCTGTTTGATAATTCTGCATTCTAAAGATAAAATATAGATTAAGTGGGTGGAGCTTGGGGCTTAGCGGCGGTATTCGTTCCACAAAGCAACATGAAAAGCGCCGCGGAATCTGCTTATCGCATCATTTGATTGTTGTTGCCCGCTTACGCTAATAAAGCCCTCTATATATCTCTCGCCAGTCGGCTATGTTCGTTTGCGTAATGCCAATAGGGTATTGGCCTATATTGAATATTATATCAAAGGATAAACACCAGTTGTCTCAAAAATAGGTTACATCTTTTTTTATAAAAATACCTTTTGCGTCCGTGGCCTAGTGGTTAAACTTTGGTTCACACTCGAGAGGGTGCAGGTTCGAACATTCTCCGATCTCAAGTACATAATACGAATGCTCATTGCCGTGGAAGAGCCATGCTTCAGCACTAATGGTCATGCTCGAACGGAATGATACCACCGTCTTACAGAAAACTGGCGTGGAACTGCGTTGTGCTGTGCTTCGTTCAGTAAGTGAGTTCACCGGTGGCCCAACTTCCTTAATCCCCTATGCATACTCCAATTGCCTATTCCCTCAAGGCCGGCAACGCACTTGCGACTCTTCAGGTGTCGCGAGTGTCCATGGGCGACGGCAGTTGCTTTCCATCAGGTAACTCGTCTGCTCGCTTGCCCCCTAAATATCATTAAAAAAATAATGCTATGTTATGTATCTTCAACATTGCTCTAGATATACCTAAACATTTCACCGACTACCTACCAATGACAACACGATTTTTATGTACCTATTTCTGTAGTGTTCTACTAACTGCAGATTGCTCCGAAACCGTATTTAATAGACGCCGTGGCCGAAGCCTAAAATTCTAGAGTGGATTCCTTGAAATTTTGGATCCACAAATAATGCGGGGGCCAGGGGACTATGTTACTTACTCATTGGGACAGAGTCACAGCCGTGTTCTGTACATCCCGTGGATCTGCCTAAACCTCATGCGCGAGCAAAGCAAAAGATAGACAAGAATTGTCTAGTTAGAATTTGAACCGAGGAGACCGGTGCGTCGTAGACTGCTCGACCACGCTGCCTATGAGAAGCGCGTCGAATTATTAATCTATTATTAAGGAAGGAAATAGCAAAAAAAATATTACACTAGAGCCACTCTTAAGGGTTATTTTTTTTTATTTTGTTTATAGCGGCATTATAAATAAATATTCTGTGAAAGCCTAAAGACAGACAGACTAGAAGACATCGTCTTAGTAATAGGGTTCCGTTTTTACCTATTGGGTACGGAACCCTATAAACAGAAAAACCGTTCGGTTTGAGGCGCTTAGTACGGCATAATATTTAAGTGCTTTAAGTGCCCAGCATAACTTAGGAGCATCTACTCTATCTGACGCACTACCCTCACTCCCCAGCCTGCTGCCGCCGGGCGTGAACTCCGTGTACCTGGAGATATTTGACGAGTGCTCCTTCACCATGGACGAGCTCATAGCGTGGACGCACATCACCATTCCCGCTGCTGTCATGAAGGTCAGTTCTTGCCCAGTTTCGAGGTTTTTAGATAGAAGTTTATGAGTTAACTAGATACTGCCCGCAACTCCTGCGCCAAAATTGTTTGTTCTGCGTGGATCGTACATTTTTCCGGGATTAAAGTATCATATTATGTCCCCTTTCTAAATATAAAGGGGGTCCAAATGAACCAGATAGTCGCATCACCAGCTTTTCCTTATATAAAGTACCAACAAAGTTTTATGTGGTGGTGTAATAGATTTGTTTTTCAGGGCGAAACCCACGAGGACTGGTACCCGCTGAACGGCAAGCAGGGTGACGGCATGGAGGGCATGATCAACCTGGTCTTTAGCTACTCGGTATGCAAATGTACTTCTTACCTTCGATACAGATCGCTTTACCTTTATAACACCAGAAGACCCGACAGAAGTTTGCCGGGCATACTTGTGGATCTAGACCATTTTTGGGACCTTTTGCACAAACAAAAAATTGCACAATCGGTGCAGTCATTTAGGAGGAGTTCAGTGACAAACATATGCGAACAATAATTATATATATTTAGATTGAAAGAGTAAAGTATTCAGTTAAGTCAGATAAGGTACAGTAATATGGCATTTCTTAACAATTGGCAAAAATTTTTAAATCTATTTTTAAGACTAGTTCATTAGTGGCTCTATTTGATATAAACTGTAGTTTCCCAGTTTTAACGCAATGATGTTACTCCAGGTCGGTCCAACGGCGGTAGCGGCGTTCCCACCCATGTTGGTAGTGCCGAGTACGGGCATGGGGTACGCGGCCATGCCGGTGTACCCAGCACCCGCGCAGCAGTATCTGCCGCAGCAGCAACAGCAGCAGCCGCAACAGCAACCGCAGCCGCTGACGGAGGAGGAAATGAAACAGGTAATGTGCTGAATGAGACAGGATAACGCGGCCATGCCGGTCACCGGTGCACCCGTGCCCGCGTAGCAGTATCTGCTGAAGCAGCAGCGGACGCAACAGCAACCGCAGCCGCTGACGAAGGAGGAAATTATACAGGTAATGTACTGAATGAGGCAGGATCACGCGGCCATGCCGGTGTACCCAGCACCCGCGCAGCAGTATCTGCCGCAGCAGCAACAGCAGCAGCCGCAAAAGCAACCGCAGCCGCTGACGGAGGAGGAAATTACACAGGTAATACACTGAATGAGGCAGGATCACGCGGCCATGTCGGTCACCGGTGTACCCCCTGCCCGCGTAGCAGTATCTGCTGAAGCAGCAGCAGACGCAACAGCAACCGCAGCCGCTGACGGAAGAGGAAATGAAACTGGTAATGTACTGAATGAGACAGGATAACGCGGCCATGCCGGTCACCGGTGTACCCCCTGCCCGCGTAGCTGTATCTGCTGAAGCAGCAGCAGACGCAACAGCAACCGCAGCCGCTGACGGATGAGGAAATGAAACAGGTAATGTACTGAATGAGACAGGAAACGGATGCCCGCGCAGAAGTATCCGTCGCAGCAGACGCAACAGCAACCGCTGACGGAGGAGGAAATGAAACTGGTAATGTACTACTATAGCATATATACTTTATAAAGTTTCACGCGGACGTAGTCGCGGGCTACAGCCAGTCCTATATACAACTGTTACTTTCAGATCTGCGAAATGTTCCCGAGCATCGACCGCGAGGTGATCAAGTCCGTGGTTGAGGCCAACCGCGGCAACCGCGACGCCACCGTCAACTCTCTACTGCAGATGTCAGAGTAATATCTCCATCTCTTTCCAAACAGACTGTTCATCGATGTCGACCTCTCTTTCTAACACCAATGGTTGCGTCCTTTGGGAAAATATATTTTTTGCCCAGGCGTAGTTCTGAGGCCTTTGACATGAGTATCTATTAGCGCTTCTGCCCCCCTAGACATGTGGCATACGCTTCAAAGCGATTATAATTTGCGCGCTACACTTTCGTAAGGATTTCTTACGACTAAGTCACGTGACTTTTCGTTCGACATGTCAATCCCATACAAAAACATCGGTGTTTACAATGATCGCTTCGAAGCGTTTGCAACTTGTCTAGGGGGGGCTGATTGGGTCACGCCGTAAAACTTACCCAGCGAACAACTTCCGTTAAAAAGATATACTACAAATAATTTCCCAAAGAAAGCACCCAATAACTGATGCAGACGTTTGCAGTCTGATAATGTAAGAATATCGCCGACGATATCGCCAACTTTTATCGAACGTATACTCGAATGTTAAGCTCCGTACACATTGTGACGTCGAAACCTTCAACAGCATCGCAACTGCATTGCTGCTTCAAATATTTTTGAAAGAGATTTTCATGTATGGCTGTACAATTACAATTTGTAAGTCAGAGACGCTGTCACGTTTGATTAAAAATTCTAAATAAGTCCAGTTAAATAAAGTTTAATCTCTTATTCTTACCATTTGATTTAAAAATATATTTTAAACAGAGGTCGCTTCATTCAATAGATAGCGTCGTTTTGTATACAAAACCTTTTTATCCCAAAATGTAATCTTTAAATATTAGCATAGTGTAATGTCGCTAGAATATTTATAAAAATATTTATTATTAATAATAAAGTAGCGTTTATTATTGTCAATTTTATTATTTTACTCATTCCAACTTTGCATATTGTTTATTCAAAGTCAAAAATTTAAATTCGTGCTCAAAAAGAATTTTAAATTATTTAATGAAACAAGCTTCAATTTGTTTATTTTAGCTGAATAGCAAAATTGACAATTTGACTGTACTGTTATTTTAAGCATTAAGGTGAGACCGCACTAGGCGACACTTAACGTCAGTTCTATGAAAAGTGCGTTGTCGCGTCGTGTCGCTTCAGTGTGGTTTTACCTATATAATATTGTTATTTATTGTATAGAAAATGAATCATGTATATTATTGTATAGTATTATTGCACAATATATTGTAGTCATTATATTAAAATAGAAAAGCATACCATCAGGGTTTTAGTTGTTTTAGATTTAATAAAGTGATATAATATAAATTACTAGACACAATATAGTAATATAAAAAACCTTTTTTAAACTTAAATATCACACAGTCACATATTTATCATAATAGTAATAGGTACAATGGCCTAATTTTTTTTATTGAAACCTTAATTATTTTATATTTTCGAGAATGTTTACGTAAACAATATTTCTGCAATAACTAATTGTTATACAGTAGGCTTTGGCTTATTTGTGCCAAATTATTTGCCATGCGCATTTTTGTGCTTTATGTTTGTTAAGAGTATATAACAACTTACGAGAAAACAAACAAAAGAAAAATAAATTAATTTATTATGATTTTTATAACTTAGTCAATGTTTTTATCGATTGTGAGTGGTGGTATAATGTAACCTTTTAATAGTTCAACTCAATTGTGCGCGCGGCCATATATTTGGATGAACCTTGTTATTCGGATGGCTCCTGCCGCGTCCGTGCCACGTGAATGAAAGTTGTGTATTTGCAAGCGCACGCACACATAGGGCCGCGCGCACAACCGAGTCGAACTATCTGTGATCATTTTATTATTTTTGTTTCAAATATAAAAGCATACAACATTAACTTTTGTTTAAATAATTTTTATAATGAGTATTCTCGTTAGTTGTTAACTATGTAATTTACATCAACATTATTAATTGTTTATTGATACATACTATTATAATGAAGTAAAATTTATTACTTTACTACGTCTTTTATTTTGTGGCGGTATCTACAATAAGCATTATAATCCTGCATCGCGCTATCGAAGTTTTCGAAACACGGTTTATATGCGTCAGCTGAAATATATCACGTGAGCTTCGGCCTGACCGAGTACAACACCTCTCTCGGTCGGAAGACTCTTTGTGGCTACCATGTACACCCCCAGGATTTCATTAGCTTTTTTATCGTAGAGCAATGCTCCCATCCTCAAGCTTAAATGCCGTTAACCAACATCTGGTCGTTTTTGACTTTTTGATGCCATCATAATCGGAAGAAAAAACTCTATTGACGTGTATTAGCAAAATTTTTGTAGCTTTTTTTGCCGTTATAAAGTACCAAGCCCATAGAAAAACTGCGGCGTTTTTTTTCTCATAACTCAAAATACTTTTTGTACATTTTAGCTTGAGGACGGCAGAATGGAGGTTTTCACACAATGAACTAAACGCCTCGCACATTATACTTAGAGAATGCTACCAGTAGATTAACAGTCAAATTCCTTTATTTATTTAGCGATAATATGTTCAATAAATGAAAATGCATCTGCATCCCATAACAAGATAATTATTTATTCTTAATCCTTTTCTTCTTTTTACTATCTTCGGTACTTTTCTGTGCGTTTTCTGCTTTCCGTTTAATCTTACTGACTTTACCGATAACATCTTTGAATCTGGAGTCCTTTTTCATGAATGTTTTGTTCGCCTTCTTAATTTCTCCTTTGATGGTTTTATCAATATCTTCTACGTCTGGCTGCAGACGATTAATATCATCGTTTTTAGCTTCTTCGTTCTTCAATTGCGCCTGAATTTGTTTTATTTTTGCCAACTTAGCTTTTTTCGCTGCTTTTATACGTTTACGTTTCATTTCTTCTAATCTGTAACAAGAGGTAATGCATTAATAAAACGCGCCACTTTACAAATAAAGGGTTTTCATAAATGTTAGTTATCTGCTTCTTCTAATCATGTCTTCAAATATAATTTTAATTGCACTCGCACCGCTCGAACTACACTATTCTTTTTTTTTTCGTTTTGACGACCTCTGTGGCTCAGTTGGCGCCGACGGAGCAAGTTTTTCAATGTTCCTGGGTCTTGGATGTATATTAAATATGTGTATCATATAAAAAAAATCTGAAATATGTGTATTGTATAAAAATATTAAATATATTTCCATTGTCTGGTACCTCTAAAAGAAGTTCCTCGGGTACTTAGCACGGGGCCAGACTGACGTGCTGTGAAGGGTCGATAGATATTATTATAGTCTGTCCCGCTCGCGGCTGTAGCGTGCGAGAGGGACGCACTCACCCCTGCTCCATCTGGTCGGGGTCGACGCCCGCCATGATCCACCGCTTGACGTTGTAGTTGCGTTTGCGCTGCTCGAACTCGTCGTTGTCGAGCTGCGCCTCCTGCTCGCGCCGCGCCACAGATACCGTCGTGAACACTTTTACCGCCTCATCATCTGTAACGTAAAAAGCTTTAAATTAAAAAAAAATCCATAGCCTAAAATTGAGTCTATGGCAGACAGGTTTTGGTTTATGGTAACTGAATGAAGGCTATGCGTGATTCGCTAACTTGGAGCAATTTTTCATAAAACATCTTATCCAATTATCTTTAAAACAAACGTGGCTTCATATATCCTAAAAATATAGAACATCACAATTATGTATGTTGTTAGGACAAGAACAAAAGGTTAGAGATAAGTTAAAGTCCAAGGGAAACACAAAATGTTCTTATTTACTGAGTTTTTAGGTTAACAAGACACTGATGTTATTGGAAATATTTATTTTTTGAAGTTACAGAGGTTTTAAGTTACCTAGGTTCGACTTATCGAGGTTGTACTGTAATAACATGGATATTAGACACTCACCGTCAATCTTATACTCGCTAAGTTTGGTTTTGATCTTGTCCTCTATCTCGCCGAGCCGCAACAGATCGTGCGGCGTGATAAGAGATATCGCGAGACCGCTGCGACCCGCACGCGCCGTTCTACCCACTCTGGATATAACAATTTATTAATAGGTCGCCCTGTGGTCGAAATTCAACTATACATATTTAAATCCATCGTGTAATGACTATAAAAATATAATCATTTCTCAATTTCAATCACAGACTTTAATTTGTCATAAATCTCGTTACCATTTCATTACATATGCATTACACTATTAAAAAACATACTTCAACCATAAACAAAAGAGTATTTCGTATATGATTGTCGTGTCATGTCAAAATATTGTAGTGTGCGTAACGTTTAAAAATAAGCATGATTAAAGCATGTTAAAATAATATTTGTATTCCACGTTCCTCCTCTATATTCACTGTAACTGGGAGAAATTTCATGCTTTTACATCTACGCGTCTTTCGTAACAACACTTTTTAGTTTTCTTAACAACGAATCTATCCCATCGAAATTGGTAAATGATAAGTATCAGCATTCATTAAAGGTAAAAAATCAATGGCAATAATAATAGTCGGCGTCGTCGTATTATACAATACCACTATTACTATATATTCTGATTTCTGTGGTATTTTTTTTTATTTTCGAGTATTTTTATTCGATTTCTGAATTAAAAAATTTAGTAAATTTTAAAGGTTTAGAGATAAACATTTTTGAGAGTTGGTAACACTGAATTGTAACTAAGCGGCTGCGCGCATAGCACAAATCAAACTCACCTGTGTATATACTCGTTGGGTTCCAGAGGCAGTTTGTGATTAACAACCAGATGTACAGTCGGCACGTCCAGTCCTCGGGCCGCGACGCCAGTAGCGACGAGCGTGCATCGAAGATTGCTCCGGAACTGCGCGAGGGCGGCCGCGCGCTCCGACTGACGCATGTAGCCGTGCAGGCAAACGTTGTCCATGCCGATGGAATTGAGCATCATTGATAGGACTTGGCACTCCCTGTATCATAGTAGCATGGGGGAAATTGAAAGAGAGCCAGCTAACGAATCTACGTCAGTTGGTCGGAACATGTCAGTTCCGTATAAGCGTGATCTGTCGGCTGGGTTGGACATAACGCGATGAAATTACTTTGATCCGCAATTCGGTTCTGTTTCAGCTTCCCTGGTTGTCCAGTGAAAACTTATCTAGTGATCTACGGATTTATTAGGCCCGTAATAATTATAGTCATCGCTTAGTTAGAGAAATTTGAGATGCTGTTTTTATTCATAGAGATGTTTATGAATGAAAATAGCATCTGAAATTTTTTTGATAAAGCTCTTAGTATATTAGCGCTGACAATAATTACGAGCCTTGAAGCTGGTATCCTACACACAGCTTAGGAAAATGTGCACATATAACAATGAAAGCGCTTACAATATCTTGATATTTGTATTGGAAATTGGTATTGAGATGGTGTTTGTTACAATTAAGGGCTTTTGTGTCAATAACATTTTCAATCATCATAAATTTGATTTGTGCAGTAAGTAAATTTAAAAATTGTACATCGAAAACCATTATACAACTTATCCATATGTGGTTCAGACTTGAGAGGGTGCAGGTTCGAACCCGGGTGGAGTCGTGTACGTCGTGTAGGCGTGTAATGACATGACATTCGATCACAAGTACATAATACGGATGCTCATTGCCGTGGGAGAGCCATGCTTCGACACGAATGAGCCGGCTCGACCGGAATACCTAAGGTCTAAGAAAACTGTCGTGAAACGGCTTTGTGCTGCATTTCGTTCAGTGAGTGAGTTTAAAGGTGACCCAACTTCCCTAATCTCCTATCCCTATTCCTCCATAAAAGCCGGCGACCCTTGTCCATGGGTGGCGGTAGTTCATTTCCATCAGGTAACCCATTATCTCGTTTGCCCCCTTATATTATAATAAAAAAACTTACTTTTTCGTATCAGTGAAAACTATGATGTGTGAGCTGGGCTTGGTCTCTCTGTACTTCCTCAGGGTCTGCACCAGGTACACATCTCGCGCGTAAGCTGGACACACCACATAGCGCTGGTCCAGTGTTGATACAGTTAGTGTCTCATCAGTTTCTGACCATATTATTAATCTCTAAAAAAACAGGATTTTTCAAAGACTTGTTCTTGCTGGTATGAGTAACTTTATTCAGTTAGTTACAGACAGTTGGTCTGTGGTCCTTTCGTTTCCGTTACAATTTAACATTATGGGCAAGAAAGTGTGTCTGTTTGTCTATCTATGTGTAACCTCTTCACGCCCGAACTCATCCTGGGGAGGTATGTAGGAGTCTATCCCAAAAAATGTATCATACTTCCTATATTTTAAGTCAGCTCATACCATATCGTTGTTGAAGTTCTAACACCATGTAAGTCAAAAGTAGCCACATTTCAGGAGAGCGAAACTATTGATTGAATTTTGTATATATCACTATACTAATCGATTTTAACAATTTAAACATTGTACAAGTTTTTGTTAGCTGACATATGTTCCTGATTAACTTAAACAATGCGTTTTCCGATTTTCTTAGTATTCATTTTCATTTTTATTTCTTATTCAAACCTAAAATAATAACAGGAAATTAAAGAAAATAGGATACTTATTATCAAAGAGTACCTCTTTGTCCAAAGGCAATAATTTTGACTCTTTAACATCATTAGTGATTGTTGCAGAGAACAGTAAGTTTTGCCTTTTCTGTGGTAGAACTTCAAATATAGTTTCTAAGTCCCCTTGGAATGATTCACTAAACAACCTGTAAAGATAAACAACAGCTTCATCAAACGAGTTTTTTTTTTCTACAAAATAAGTATATTACAGTTGAAAATTTGTAATTTATACTCCATACAAGAAAAACAGATTAGCCTTATAAAAAATTATAGGCTATTCACAACTTATCTGACAGATGAAATATGGAGAACCTGTCAAATAAATTGGGTATAACCTAACCTATTAGGAAGTGGAAACTTAATTATTCAACCAACCTATCAGCTTCATCCAGTACAAGGTATTTAATTTTTCTCAAGTTAAATGTGTCACAGCCAGTGATGTGATCTGCCAGTCTACCTGGCATGGCAACAACTATGTGCGGCCGCTTGGCCAACTTCAGAGACTCCTCCAACTGATCAGAACCTCCAGTCACTACACAAATCCTCAGTTTCAGTGGCTGACCGAGTATACTGAATTGATCTGCAATCTATAAAATATTTGTTTAAAGTTAAACTTAATGTAAGTTATGAAGAGTAAATACAATAATTATGTGTTAAAATTGTAAATCATTTTCGGAAAATGTATTGCAAATCTATTACAATACATTTTCCGAAAATGATAATCTTTATTGTTGTTGCAATTATTATTAGATATACTAGAGGTTGCTGTGTGGTCAAAATTTGACAATAAATATTTAAAGGTTGTAGTGAAGAGATATAAAAAACTATAATCTATTTTCAATTCAAACACAGACTACAATTTGGCATAGAGGTCTTGTTACCAGGCCCTTCAATTTTATTTAAAAAAAATACACAGACGTCAACCATAAATAATAGAATATTTCACATATGATTATCACTCCTCCATATCTAATATAACTAGGAGAAATTTTATGCTTTAACATTTATGCATATTTCGTCAAAAGAGGTACAAAGTTTTCAACTCATGTATAGATGTGTTTGTTTATATTTGCTGGACAGCCTATTGTAAAGCAACCAATCAACTACATTTTTTTTATGATTAAAATGGATAGTAGCATAAGCTACTTTTGGTCTCGCAAAACCTTTAGTATATACATTTTACTCACCTGGTATGCTAGTTCATGAGTAGGTGTAAGAACCAAAGCAAATATTCCATATGGGTCTTCAGCTAGATGCTGTAGTATTGGCAAGGCGAAAGCGAATGTCTTCCCTGAACCAGTCTTCGCCGCCCCAATACAGTCATCACCTGACAGAATCCTTGGTATGCAACCTTTTTGAATTGGTGTTGGAGTTTTTATACCTAGGACATTTGAAATGTTATCAACTTTGCTCATAATAATAATGAATATATTTTGACAACATTTCACAAACTGTTAATATGCAACTTGTTTAGAGTTATCGGGAGAGCTAAAGGCAAAAAGTAAATATTATTCTAACCTAATGTGCATAACTGACGAATGAGCCACTGTTTTACTCCGAGCTCTGAAAACTCTTTTCCTTCGCTTTCATCCATTATAGCAAACTAAAATACACTTCACAATTTTTGTTTCTCTAGAAGTATATTATAATCGAGGTATGTAAGAATTATTTATGATAATTATTAAAAGAACCACAAATAAGGGTATGTATACTAAAAAACATCTGAACAAACAACAGAATAGTACCACATGTCACTGACATTGACACTTGACAAATTCCATATGGGTTTGACAGGCAATCCTTATCTATCTTCTTTTTATGACGCTGTGGCTATATAACCATGGCCAGTTTCAAGTAAAAGCGGGAAATCAATTTTCTTAGTCCAATAATTTTAGCAACATTACAATATTTCGTCAAGTCTAAAGTCTAGTCAAAGTCAAGATTTAGTCGAAGATCTTCCTTCAAGAAAGATCTTCCGACGCAAATCTGTGATGTCTCTAATTATAGGAACTGTAATAATTGTACAGTTCCTGTAAATTAGCCATGTATATAAATCAGAGGTGCCATGTATATAGATTTCTCAGTACTTATTACAGATTTTTTGGGCTTTGCAGATATTATGTATTTCGTCTAGGAACACAGAATTTGATAATTTTCTAACTAATATATTGAATATTATTAAACTATATAATTTAAATTATATGAACATGAATTAAAACTATTTGACTAGGTACACATTATTGTATGATTAATTTCTTTAAAAAGAAATTTGTTTATGGAAAATCTAATTATAGCTTAAATGTTAGTAATCAATAATCATTGAAGTCGAATCTAAACAAAAGAATTAATGATTCAAAAGTGTAATTTGTAAACCATTTTTATCTAGATTCTGGCTTCTTGTGCTGGCCACACTGCAATGGACGTCCGCCAGTTTTAGTAGTACCCAAGTAGTACCTTTTATTTATGTCCGCCACCTCGAGACGTTGAATTTGTGAATTGTGCGTGGAGCTCTAAAAAACATAGTTCCTCTTTATAAGTTTTACCAAAGTTCTACTTTTATTTAACTAGTAGACTGGCGCGTTGAAAATCTATGTATATTTAAAACAACAGTCCCACAAATTCATATTTCTGTACGCCTGCCGGTGTCCCGAACTATCGTTTACCTACAGTTTATTGATCTCTGTTGTGGCGATCACTTGTATTGCTGCATAGAACATGCTCTATTAGGAAGTCAGCGGTGTGGTTTTGTTAATATTTTATACCTATCACCTGTGGAAATCCATACAAAGTAAGTTGCATTTTTTATTCAGTCATTTCACTTTTACCGTTACCGATACAAATTGCGACTCGAGATTTACTTGAAATCTTCTGAAAAAGCTTCACGTTATAATCTTATTATTGTTATAATTTCTCCTTATGTGACTGACTTGAACTTGTGAAAAACTGGAACAAAAGTTATTCAACTATTTAGTGCCTTCGCCTCTCTAAGCTATTACTTTGAATGCACTACACAAGTACATACTAAACCTGTCTAATTAACTAAAATCTATTTGTAATTTATGAATTGCTGACAGTTAAAATCTTTGCTATTTTAATTCAGACATTGAAATAATGAATTTATTTATTTTACCTAATATAAAACCATACATCCATACTGTATATTTTACACATATACACATCAGAAAAAAGTTCTTGTCAATGTAAAAAAATGTCTAGGAAATAATAAGAATTTAAATTCAAATACACAAGCACACATGCTAAACAAAGTAGATCCTATTTTATTAGTAGTAAGAGATGTTCTATAAATAGCACAATTTGCAACACTACATTCAGCTGTGCAATGTGTACATTGTAGCTGTACTCATATACTGTAGAGATCCTTGAAATCAAACTTGCATAACGAAGAAAAGTTTTGTTCATATACCTACTGTCTGATAGTTTATTATATTTATACTTAAAGTTATCAAAACTATAGACATGGACCTGATTTAGGCAGTCTAGTTTAAAGATTTTTTACTGTTTATTTTATATTGTGATTGTGCAATGTACTTAACATAATATGCCTCAATGAATTATATTTAACTCTACACCTCGACATCACGCCACTTACTATATGCATGACTAGAGCCAAAAAACTTGGTGCCAGACAAACATTTCTGCTAGTGTTTAGCAAATATATTTTTCTAACAGTAGATGTTGTTTTATTTGGTCAAATATATTGCAAAGTTCAAATAATGTCATTGCCATTCTATCCACAATAATTTCTAAATTTGAGGACATATTTAGCGTCAGGTTTGCTTTTTTTTTTTACTGACTCATATTTTTTTTATTATTGACTCATTATTTTTTAAAACTCTTCCTTTAGGGTTGGATCAGTTTAAAGATTTTTTTTTAAGAATTTGATAAGCATCCCTGATAATTTCTATTCACAAATTAGCCCAGCATGATTTCATCTGTTCGGTTTACTAGTAATATTAAATTTTATTACATATTCTATAAATTTATACACATTGTAGAGTAACCTTGACTTTGATTTTTTTTGTTTCATTATGTCAATAGAAGAATTGATGAGATAATTTTTTTCGCATGTTTTGTATCATGTTAATTGCTTAATCCATTCTGCTGCCTAAATGTTAACATTTAAATATTGATAAAATAAGTTTTCACTTAGGATGCTCTTTATTCAAATTTAAATATATCTTTTACAGATGAATCCCTGCAGGTCTGCACTCTCTGCAGCCATCAACAATGGGAAGAAAATGATGCATAGCAATGGCAATGTAAGTGACTTGAAATATTAAAAAAATTAAACTAGCAAAATGTTGAAAGAAAAACTTCTATATCTTTAGTCTAACAACAATTTATATGAAGGTTATTAAAAACCAGGTTGTGAAGTTGAGTGTTGCTTAATTACCTTGATTTATAACGATAAGCTTAGAAACAACACAGCAGTTAAATTGCATATTTACAATGCTTGAATGTCAAGTTCAATGGTAAAGTGTTACACATCATTTACTTTGGCTGCACAAGCCATAGGCAATGGAGATTATTCTTTATTTGAAAATACATCAATCCTGTGCCGGTAGATGCAGTTGGTCAATCTTTTTTTAGGTTTCCAGGAACCCTTGGTGCGTAAGTGCAACTCGCATTTGGCCGGTTTTTTTTTAATGTTATGGCTGTATGATTTTGTTCGTACAACGTTTTTAACTAGGGTCTTTTTTAAAAAGAGTTCTCACCTAAGTGAAAATTAGGTCGGGTAATAAGGCAGAGTAGGCAATTTTTGTGTTCCGTGGCTACCTATGTCGACTTTGCTAAGTATATCTAGTTATTTAAGTTTTAAGCCAGACCGGTTAGCTACAGGGATAAAAAACGTAGGCGTGAGAATGTGTACGCTCGTGTACAAAAGTGTATTTTCGTGCCAGCTAATCATATCTGTCTGTTCCCTACATCTACGCGGTGTACATTGTAAGCATGTTGTACTTTTCCGCGGTACATCATTCAATATTGTTGCACTTGGCGACCGCGATCACGTGCCATGCGCCTGCGCAGTGACGCACTAGAAACGGCATGCAATTAATTGATTCCGTTCCATATTTAAACGACATCATATCTCTAGTTACCACGGTTACGTGGGATTAGATGTCGATATTAACCAATGTTAATCCTAAAACAAAAATAAAAAGCAGTCTTCGATGTGTATGTTATGTGTCTGTTTTACACCTTATTTCAATAGCAATAAGTATGAGAAGTGATATACCGTTAACTTTAGATCGTAAGAGTCCGAAGAGCAATGATTTGTTTATTCGATGCCTGTGTTGTCTAGACTCCTAGATAGGTCGCTAACAGACAGGCATAATATAAATAAAAAGTATAAATGTACACGCTGAAGTGATTAAATAGTGTAACATATTCGTTCCATGTTATGTCGGATGTCGCATAGTTTGTGGAAATGCATTGTTGTTTCCATAAAATACGGTGTTAGTACCCCACATAAAATTACTAGTTATAATTGAAGAACAACTAACATTTTACAACCTACGAGACTTATTTTTTTTTCAATAAAATTTTGATAAATCTTGTAATTTTATCGATTTAATTATCTACATTATTTTAATTTAAATTTGTTTTTCCTGTCCTAAAGCGTCCATTTACGCAAAAATCCGGCTGTTTTTAAAAATGTTAGTTACCCGCTTCTTCCATTTATGTCTTCAATTTATTATATTTATTTTTGATCATGCTGCTGGGCATTATTCACATTTTAATAAAATTACCACACTCATCACCTTCATGAATAGCAGTCTTCCACCGCACGCTTTTCGCGTACCTTTCTGCCTCGCAGAGTGGAACTCTGTAATGAACTATTACCAGCAGTATTTCCGGACCGCTACGACCTGCAAACTTGCGAGAAGAGATGCGTATTTCCTCTTAAAAGGCCGGCAACGCACCTGCAACTCTTGTGATATTGCGAGTGTCCATGGGCGACAAAACTCGCCTTCCATCAGCTAACGACCCGTTTGCTCGTTTGTCCCCATTAAAAAAAATGTTACTATTAAAACGCGTTTTAGCCTGTATTGCTTATTCCTAAAGAGTTGGAGTTCTATCCAAAGGTTGTTTTGCTTATTGGAGTGTGACTAGCGGTAGTCGCGTCTACCGAACGTGTTTTCTGGCCTCTACACGCGTTTGGCCCACATTCGCGCTGTCAAACTGCAGACCGGTTACTGCGTGTGACCTTCCCGTAATAGCAAACAGTAAATACCATTACAACGATATCGTTTGCGTATATGCTTCCTATATACTATATGCTAGTAATTCACCCATTCCTCTTGAGGGTTCCGTACCCAATGGGGAAAAACGGGACCCACACGGACAGACAGACAGACTTCGATATCTGTCTGTCTGTCCGTGTGTCTGTCTCCAGGCTGTATCACAAGAACGGTAATAGAAAGTTGAAATTTTCACAGATATATAATATGTATTTCAGTTGCCGCTAGAAATAATAAAAACAAATAGAAAAGAATGTCTGGTACTGCAAGAATGTAATGTAACAAACATCTTAGCATTTAACAATGGTTCTTGTACATTCTGCCACCTTGTATAAACTGCAGCTATACTGCGGAATCGGTCTACAAGCGCCAGAGTTAGTTATGCGCGGTAAAACATAAAAAAAAGAACATTTGAGGAACCTCCTCGTTTTTTGGAAGTCGGTTAAAAATATAAGTTGTGCTAACAAAATTGTAATCACTTAGGTCGGGTAACACAGATAACATATATTTGACCTAGTTTTGAAATATGTTACATAATAATGCTAACTGCACTCTGCTGTAGATAATACAATTGAAAAACTATGTTCAAATTTCCATATTAACTGTAACTTATTATTTTAATTATTGTCTAGTGTAGTTGCGAAGGACGTTGAACTATATATATTGATTAATCGATCCGATATACATACATAGCAATATACATAGCAATACCAGTACAATCAGGTAAACTGAAACAGAGCCAGATTGTGGATCTAAGTAAATTGGTCGTGACATGTCAAATCAATGTAGCACGTCACGTCTTACATGGATTTGACATATTCCGACCAAATGACGTAGGTCCGTCAATTGCCTCTCTTACAATTTCCCACAATAGATATATTTCCTACAAGTAAAAGAGACAGACTACAGATTCAATGTACGAATTTTACATTCCCTGCATACCTTAGTTATGATTGTAATCAAACAAAGCACTTCAATCAGATACTATTTATTTTACTTAGAATAATAACACCTATATTTACACTAATCACACACTTTTCGCCGACCAAGTTGACAACTCAAAGACTAGCCGAGAAAAGACCCGAACACT
>JAOTAV010017070.1:0-24448 GCA_026546445.1 Cyclargus thomasi
GGGAGGGGGGAGCCGGGGGAAGCTTATTGCGGTAATTACCCGGCCTACGTTTGTGGAGCTTCGCAAAACGACACCCTGATTCAGAACGGTCGTTATCGTAATCGGTAAGGACACTGACATCCGTTCTTTAAACCTAATTTAAGGTAACTATTTTTGTACTTGAAGTTTGAGATGCTGTGCTCACAAAGGGACTCTTATGAATGAAAACAGCATCTAAACTTTTTTATTAATCATGCTCTTAAGCGCTAGCTATTAATACGGGCCCAAATCTACAACCCTACATTAAATGAATGTTAGTGTAATTTCTCCTTAACCCACTTATAATTTACAGTAGAAAAAGTCAAAATGGTAATAAAACTTAAACTGCTGAAGACGTTACAAATACATATTGGATAATGTAATGTATGTTAGAAAAACTCGAATAAATTTTAAATTGAAAAGTGATATTAACTGTAGAAACACTAGAAATAAGCACATACTAGATTTACCTGTCATCAGACTTAGTAAAGTAAGTAAATATTTCAAAGGTCAATGTACGCCTTTACTATAAAATCCCAGAAAATGTTCAAAATCTTTCTATCAATAAATTAAAAAAGTATTTTAAGAACGTTTGTGTGCCAAAGGCTACTATAACGTAAATGATTTTATTAACGACGACACATCTTGGGAGTAGAACAGTTGTTTGCAAGGCTACTTCAAGTAAATTATTTATTTTTTGACTTACAATGATATAATTATTTTTTATTAGCAATGTATTGGATAATTTACATTTTATTGTATATTTTTATTTCAAAAGACGACTTTTTCTTTTTTGGTAAAAAGTGGCCGTGAGTTACATACGTCGCACGGCGAGTTCCCGAACCGGTGATAGGTCAACATGTAGACATTATGAAAACATTTGTTTCAAATTTCTTTAGAAATAAATGATTTTTATTTTATTTATTTTAATGTCGCTTTTACATTGGGAACAACCGGTCTTTCACTAAGTATTGACAAAATATTAAGCTGAGACTATAAAATGTGTAGCTGCGGCTAGTTTTTATTATTTTAAGCTACTTTTATCACAAGCAGTTTAACGTGGCGCGAAGTTTGGCACCAATTAACCTGCAAGGTGGGCGTCGCGACGCGCACGTAATTGCGTGCTCGCCCCGCCCCCCGCACGCCGCGCCCGCACGACGCCCGCGCCATTAGCTGCCATTGTTACCGCGGGATCATGCCGCAACACGAGTGCTCCTGAAGTCCTGACATTCTGTGTGCGTGTAATTTGTACATTTCTTTAAATACATCTTTTATTCATGCTGCTAGGTGTTACTTGTACCCTTTAGTTGTGTTGTTAACATTTGAGCTGGTGTAAGTTTGACCTATTTTGGGACCGTAACAAGACTACTATGAGCTTAGTATTTATACATTAAATTTTGTAAGTCAAAACGAACTCATAATACCGAAATGATTGTAATTTAAATACAAAAAAATATAATATTTTATTATTCAGACCGACAACAGGAATCACAAAGTCAGCCGTCGTTAGAACCTTATTATGTAAGGGATAGACCCAATACATGTAGAATATGCGCACAACAAAACTAATGAGGCCGCAGTCTGCCGCCGCCGCAGCCGCGTCGCGACGGTCGGCAACAAAACAAAGGCGCGACATAATGGCCGGCTAATGGTCGCGCTCGACGCCTGAAAGCGCACACCGCGCACATTCGCGCCTAAATTACGCTAAGCCCCGCCAGGGCTCATTTTTTATATTCTTTGTAGACAATCGTGCCACAAAGCTAAAAGGCTTTGCGATATTCACGAGTACAAAGTCAAATTGCTTTTCACGCAGCTTTTACACTCCAGTGTGAATTATTGTGATGCAGACGTGAACGCTGTGACGTCATAAATACGCGATATCGTATTAATCTACCAATAAAATTAAGTCTGAGTCCTGAGAGCATTAGTATACGAGAGGTCTACCTAAATGTTTATGGCCTTTTTAGAGGGGCAGTAGACTATATTATAAAGTTTCGTGACTCTTTTCGTCCCAGTGAAGGATATAAATTTATTTTCTTTTAAATTCGGGTTAAATGTGCGGTTCCCGCGCGATTAACGAATGTTATCGCTACCGGAGTAGCGGGCGTCATGTAGTCATAAGCTTAACCAGCTTTTTCCCGTGGCTTCGGTTGCGTTGAGATGTATTTTCATACAAACTTTCATCTCCTACTTTTATATAATACGTATACGAATAGAAAAGAAACTTATATCCTTCACTGGGACGAAAAGAGTCTCGAAATTTTATAATATGGTCTACTGCCCCTCTAAAAGGCTACTTAGGATTAATTCTAAGTATCCTTTTAGAGGCGAGAGTTGTAATTCAAACTAATTTTACAAAACAGTAATTGGGAAGATAATAAATTTGGGAAGTAACTATTTTATCGAAACTATTGAATTTCTTATACAACGTACAAAAATATACCTAAATTAATTTGCAATATTGCTATTACGACCATTTCAGATCCCCAGTTCTGACTTTGCAAAACTAAACTTGACAATTGTCAACTTACTTTTAGGATCCCTGGAAGTAGTTACGTCATACTTAATACATTTAAATCCTTTAAAATTAGTCGTACGACACGTGTCACACAGGTACAACACGCGCCGTGACAATATCGCAGGACGCCCCCTCGCTCCTACCCCTCCGCCGTCGGCGGACGTGCCTTAAGCAATTTCTCGTGTAAAAAATATAAAACTGCCAAAACAAACGAGACAGGCTCTCGAGCGGCGGCGATTCGCCAGCAATAATTAGAGACGGCGGCGCGCGGCGCGTGCTCAAGTGCCTAAGTCACAGGAATAACGTTTTAGACGATCGACCCGACGCTCACGCCGTTAGCTTTACGGCGGGGCTGAGAACACATCACGACCTAATGACATCGACGTACTATAATCTAGGTTTTGGAATAACTAGTACTGATATTATAAATGCAAAAGTGTGTCTGTCTGTCTGTTAGTTCTTTACCCAAACCTCTGCACAGACTGCTGAAATTTAGTATGGAGTTACTTTGGGTCCCGGATAAGGACATAGGATACATTTTACTGGCCAAATGCGAATGCCACGAAATCCATGAATTAATATCGTAACCAATAAAGTTTATGCGTGGTACGATTATTGCTAGTTGAAAACTCCACCAGGTAAACATTACAAGACTTTACATAACCTACTTGTGAATTTTTAAATCATTGACCCGATATACTTCTTAACACTAAAAAATATGTTACGAGGATAGAAAGACTCATGTAAAACATTAAATTAAGATCTCGTGTCGCATCGACGAAAACAACATACAGAATGATGGTGTTTCATTATTTAAAGTAGATTTCGAGATTCAGTAGCCACTATATAATAATTAGTATTTTTAATTATTTCCATGGACATTGGTTTGGTTTATAGTTTACATTGACACATAAGCGAGTCACGCGGCAGCACCGACGACTTAAAGTGTATCTTCTCCTCTGAAATAAGCATTCCCTATTGAGCCTTGTCCTGCGCCACCTCCAGCCAGTTACTGACTTGAGAGTCACGCAGGTCAGCATGAACAGCATCTCTCCAGCGATATCTGGTACGCCCTACCGGACGACGTCCTGTTGGGCGGCCCCTACACGTTCCTTTTCCCCGCGATCCTCTCCCATTCATTCAGGACCAGCCAACGGAGTCGGTGAGCCTTTGTTTCTCCGATTATATTGGGTTGGGCCACCAGTTCTTCAATTTCGGCATTCTTCCTGATTCGCCATCAGCCGTCATCTGTTTTGATCGGGCCCAGGATTTTCCTGAGGACTTTCGTTTCAGCGACTAGACGTTTATTCTGCTCCTTTAATGTTACTGTCCAAGCCTCACAACCGAACATTACAATACATAGATTCGGATATTTGTCTTTTTGCTGAGAAGCTTGGACACGAGCACTTTGTAACAGCGGCGCTGTATCGCAAGGCATTTTTAACACGAAAGTGAATTCCGTCCTCTCGACTGTTGGTGTCAGTCACAGTACAACCCAGGTACTTACATTTGTGTACACCTCTGTACGTTGTATCTCCAACATGTAGGTCATCGCAGGATGTACACGTGTTTTTGTAGCGTCTCATGGTAAGGTTACCTTACCTTCCTGGCTTCCGTCTCTAAAGTATTATGGATTCTATGACTTCTCCACGAGCTTCCCTTAACAACTCCAGCCCGATTTACATTCATATTCGCCTTTATTCATTAAATATTTAAACAGTGTTTAGCTAATCAAGGTGTAATAAGGGGGACTATATTATATATGTTAGGGGGTGTTCCAGCGCTGATGAGACTGGCTTCCAGTAAATCAATGTAATCTACGTACATCCACCTGTCAGTATACTATTGAGGTACAGCAATACCATGTAACCGTCGCTCACTGTCGACATCACGCACCGGAACACCAAACACCAATATAACATAGCTCTGCCTCCTTGACTTCCAATTATTATTAAAACTCTATCTAACCGTGCGCGGGACTTCCGCCCTTATGTCGCAGTTGTAGGGTGTAGTTTCCCGGGGTGGGTCGGTGCTGGCGGGGGGCGCCACGTGACGTCATTAGGCGCCCCCGAATTGCGGGGTATTTTAATTGATTACGCTTATTTGACTGTAAGATTGACGTGTCTAAACAAAGCGGCCCATAGACTGTCAATTAATATTTGTTACTCGTTACTCGAGCCCCGATGGGAATGCTTTATTTTTAATTTGCGCTTTAAAATTTTCTGTCGACAAGAAATACGCAACGTAATACTTACCGGTATAGTGTTATAGTTAACACCTCTGAAAATAGTCGTAAAATGTAAATACTTATATGAAGTTTATAAAAACCCTACATTTTTGTGACATTCATAAACCCCTAACTAAAAATACTTTGAGGACAGTATTATACGGTGCACAATAGAATTTATCAATGGCTTGACACCGCTCGAGATGTCGTACCCTTTGCTACAATAACTTTACATTTTTTAATATCGGAAGCGGACATAAAGGTTTTGCACAAAATGTAAAGTGCTGCGTCAACAAAGAGTGGCTTCTCGGCAACATTTATCGGAGATTGTAAAAAACCTTTCGACGTTTTAGCGGATTAGGAGTATTCGCGAGGAGCACAATGCGAAATCCGCATTAGAACACCTCCACAAAGGGCGGAAACGCCGCGCCTCGCCCGGATAATACCCTGATCGCCGGTATTTAAAAACTCTATTTAGGATTCCGTAATCGGAGGTAAAAAGGCCATTACTAAAAGTCTGTCCGCCTCTTTGTCATCAATCTGTTTTAAATGACAAACATACTTTGCATTATTTTCTAGATTGTTGATTGTTTTAGAGATGGCGTACTTTAGCCGTCGCAACAGCAACAAATACTAAGACGTGTACAAGTTGTGTAAATGTTACTACCGTGTCATAATCTGCTGATGTGTATGTAATAAAGTTATGAAAAAATAAAAATATTCTTATTTTTCTTAAAAATCGAACATCAATGAAAGAAAACAAGTGTTTGTAGACTGAAAATAGACGAATCACGTTAAAACTTTATTAATATGTTTAAATAAAGCCCCACTCACATTTTAACAATAATACGGAACCTTGCACACACGTCAGCGACTCGCGCTCATCATCGTGCTCGGCCCTCAATAATAATTACTGTCGGACGTAGCTCTGTTACCCCGCACCCGATGTCGCGCGGGTAATTTGAATGTCAGCTCTCGCCGGCCCCGCTTCCCCCGCCCCCGCTGCACCGCGACAATATTTGGACGGCGTAATTGCATGTTTTGTTGCCGTAATCGATGCGAATAAAGACGATTATGTGACTATACACTACGATTACGCGACTATACAAGACTACTATGGCGACTATTATGTAAGATAAACGTCACAAACGGATTGTAATTATGTGAACATTGTTGTCGTAATGTCGGTGCATAGTCAGGTGTTTTTGTACGTCTTAAAATATACAATGGACAAGTAAGTACAATGTTTTGCCTTTATTTTATTTGAGGTCCGAGCTTGCTCTAAAGCTTTTGCTTACAAATTATAGAGTGCACTTCCTGAGATTGCGATATAATTTATATTTGCCGTTTAAAAAAAACATTTACACGGCGGATAACTTATGGATATCCGATAAGTTCGTCAAGTACGGGATAGGTCATCGACGTGACGACAACAGGGGACCTAAAATGATCGTAATAGCATTAGCGCAAAGAAATTGCTCTACAATTCGTTTTACTAAATTTCATTCAAAAATCGAATTATTTCGATAAAATAGTTACTTCAAATCAATTTAAAGTGATTGTAAAATTTATTTTTTTTCAAAATTGGTAATTATTTACAAGAAGAAATACAAGATGAATTGCTGCTAGCAATATTGCAAAATGACCTTTTTAGGGCGGCAGATCTAATAAAGTAAATAACATTATTGTAATAGTCACAGTGTTGCATGATATTCCACCACGCGTTCGATCTGGTATTAAAATTTAAATGTGTATTAAAATTAAAAAACGATGTGGCTAAGAATAATCCTATGCAAAGAATGTGCTCTCTCTGCAATGCTGTTTGTTCAGATTTTGACATATTCCTTAGTCAATAATTTTCATTTAAGAGAGATATTAAATTATTTAAAAACATGATCATTAACTGTTACCATTAATACAGCGACATTTTTACAAAATTAACTTTTATAATATTCTCTTTTTGACATATATCTTATATAATACTTAATTAACAATTTATTAAAATCTAAGTATTTAGGTATGTGTGTTTGTTATTTTTTGACATTTCTTACTGATATAATCTAATCAACTTTGCATTATTGTAATTCTGTTGACAATTCATTTGATTTAATTAATAAATAGACTGTGTAGTAAATATTATAATACGTTTACATTTTTTTAATTAATTTAAATTAAGTAATTATAATAAAATTATTAGGAAAGGGACATTGTTAATTATTATTGTAATGAATTTTGTTTTCACTATACCTTAATAAATAAATATCTATACATATATAATAACTAAGTAAGTCCTGACTGACTGATTCATTTTCGCCGAGCAAAAACCAATAAAGCTACAACCATGAAATTTGGGGAGTAGCATTGTTTTATTGGGTAGACATCCACAAAGAAAGGAATTTTAAAAATTCTACCCCTAAGGGGGTGAAATAGAGGTTGAAGGTTTGTATGAAAGTTTGTCATTTATCCATTTAAAGACATGAAATTTTATTTCTGAGCTACTAATTCAAAATAAATGGATACATGTTGAAGCATTTTTTGAAATTCTACCCTTAAGTGGGTGAAACGGGGGTTAAAGTTTCTATACATTTTTCTACGAAAGTTCGTCATTTCTTAAGTGAGAGACCTATAATTTTGTTTCTGAGCTCCTAATTTAAAGTAAATAAATACGTGTTAAAGCATTTTATGAAATTTTACTTCCAGAGAGTGACATAGGGCCTATGGCATTCGACCATAAATATTTCTGAATTCAAATCACAGACTTCAATGTGGCATAAAGGTCTCGTTACCAGGCCATTAAATTCTAAAAAAAAAACACACACTTCAACCATAAACAGAGTATTTCATGAAGGTTTGGCCGTGTTCGGTGGCGTTTTTTTTAACGCATGCGCTGTGAAATTTTATACCGTCCAGACTACAATTTTTTTGACTTTGTCATGACAGCGTATGCGTATAAGAGATTTTGCGTGCGCATGCACCCATGCAATCTCCTCAACCATATCAACTAGAACTGGGAAAATTTCATGCTTTTACATCTACGCGTCTTTCATAAAAAGGGTTACAAAGCTTTCCGCTCGAGTATTTTATTAATGAAATACAAAAAGCAGAATAGAAAAAAAAACTAAAACGGTTTTCGTCAGCAGTGTTTACTACACAGCAGTGACTACTACGAGACTTGCAATCCTTTAAGAGCGTATACACCTTACAGGGCCGGTCAAACACCTGCAACTCTGATGTTGCGTGTGTCCACGAGCGACGGTAGTTGAATAAATTAGAAAAAAAAATAGAGGAACCGACAGACGTCGTCCGAATTTGTGAACTTAAACCATTTTTGAGTCCCCCCTAAGTACACACAAAAAATTTCATCAAAATCTTTCCAGTCGTTCGGGAGGAGTTCAATGACAAATCCACGCACACAAGAATTATATGTATTGAGGATGTGTTATCATATAATGCCAGTACTCACGGTGGTGGTAGTTCTGTTGGTGATGGTGTTGGTGGTGTTGTGGGTTCTGCGGCGGCGGCACGGTGCCGTACTGTCGGTCGCGGTCGCGCGGCAGGGAGTGTCCCAGCATGCGGTGGCCGGCCAGCTCCAGCGACGCCACCGTGTGCGACCGCACCATACCTATACGATACATACAGAGCATGTGAAACTAAATTTATTGAATGCAAATTATTATGATAGTAGACTAAAAGATATACAGAATAACAAAAAATCTCTGAATTCTATTGAGAAATCAATAAGATATTAGCGATTTAAGTTTGCTACCCATCTCTTTCTCTCAAAATGTAATTTAACATGAACTTTGTTTGCAGCTTATATACTTTGACGTCACAATCAATATCGGATCTCTCTTTCTAACTGACTACTCTAAAGGCTTGTAACTTTGAACAAAAACTGATTCGTTTTTCAATAACGATAGATGTATTTGAAAAATCTTTATTTAAAAAATCATGCATGTTCCCGGGATATTGTGAGAGAAGAAAAGCTTGTTACTGCTGCACCGCAACGGGGCGCGCGGGCTGGCGAGCGGCGCCTGTGCGTGCCCATACAGTATACCATACAGCGATTCTATACTGTAGCTCGGATTTAGTTCTCTCCTTTTTTACTCATTCGTAATACAGTCTGCTTATTTTTATGGTTTCAATTATTTAACCCGGTTTCGAACAAGCTGGAAAATGTATTATGCTTTCGCTCAACGTGGCCGGTAGCGATCTCTGACAATAACACAACGACTGACAACAACCAAGTGATAACACCATGGTTTTTTTATTATATCGGCCCACCCACATCTTCCTTATAAGCCCGAGCGGACCGTTTCGGGCGTCTATGTCGGCTGCGCGTGCGCATCGTGGACCGCGACCGTCACGCCCTCTCCACTCGCCAACAACCTGAGCTCGATACTGTTGTACGCATTGCACACGGCCATAGTTTTTGTAATTTGTTAAATAATATATTTCTACAGTGACACTACCTATTTATTTACTAGAGCGCTATAGTTAAGGCGGAAAACAAACTATCAAACGCGACCTACCGGCACGACTCACAGCCGCGACTTATAGGTATTCTAGATAATAATTGCACTATTGAAGTATGCAAACCATACGACATTTTGAGCATTTCGACTTTTTCGTAAATTTTTTTAATAAAGGTTTATTGACCACTAGTTCGTTCCGTCTAGATTAGGCGAACGCACAATTGGAACTTTAGCTTAAATAATTTCGCTAGAGACTGAAGCGTAAACGAAGAATCGATACACATATACATATAACTTTACATAGGATGCCTAAGTTGTTACATCAAATTTGATGAAATGATTGCCGTAAGATTTAATCTAAGCAAAGTAGGTGACATTAACTAAAGTCAAAAACCGGTGATTCAGTAGAGAAACCAACGAAAAAAATTATTTGTAGGCAGCTGGCGGACCTTCGTCAATTGGTTAGACTTGATCAAATCAATGTTATTTAATCCGTCGGCTGGGTTTAACATACTCGTACGCACGAACAACGCAACAAATCAGACAAATGCCTCACCTGGTTATAAGTCAACTTATCTTAGAAGCTCACAATTAGTTACTACGCAACCCGAAATACGTAGTCTATCCAATGAGTCATAGCTATCTGACTTTTACAGCCACGCAAGTATTGCAATCACGTTCTAATCGCATTTCGATGAAAATTATATGATTATACATTTACACGTAAAAGTAAAGAAGACAATTATTAGTAACTATAGGACATGAAACTAACGACCTAACCTATGCGAGCATACTTAAGAAAAGTCTCGTATCTGTTACAACCAGGCAATCGACAATATTACTTACAGATATTTCAACTTAGTTTACGCGCGGCCTTGTGTGTGTGTGCGCTTGTGAATATACAACTTTCATTCTTGTTTCTCGTACCACGCCTGCCGCGTCACTGCCACACGAATTAAAGTTGCATATTCACAAGCGCACGCACACATTAGGCCTCGCGCACAACTGAGTTAAACCATCTATACTCACCGATCTGCGGCCTCCAGTTGCGGTTTTCCTGTTGCGAGAGGTCGCCGGGTTTGAGGACGCGTGGGGGGTCGCGAGCGCCTTCCAGTCGCCGCGCCGGGAACACGAAGTCCTCGCCGTACTGCGGGTCCACGAACCTCACGCACACTGCGCGGTTGTCGCGCACCGGCGTCAGACCCGCCACCTGCGTATCACGTTGCACACTTTACTTAATAATTAGGAATATCACTCACTGGATCCCCCCCTCCCCTCTTCCTTGTAAGTAGCTTTGTATTAGCTTAATGATTATACCATACCGTTCCAAATTTGACTTTCACAATACATTTTATTGTTGCCTTACATATTTATCACTTTGTTACATAATATTAGTTGAACAATATCGTACCGGGCATGGCAGCGTGCCGCCCGGCCGCACGCAGTCGACGCTGGCGAGCACGTCGCCGCGCACGCCATCTGCGCGGTACGGGTAGGGCGTGTCCGCGCGCGCCCCGCCTCCCGCGCCCGCCTCGCCGCTGTACAGCGCCGCCAGCGCGTCGTAGCTCGCGTTACCCGGCGACACGTACAGCCGGTCGTGGCCTCGGATGTTGCGCTGCTCTGTAACACAAAAATTGCTAGCGTTATTACGTAGGAGGTACGGTGTTGTGAGAGTACATAACGTTACGTACACCATTTTAAGATAATGAAATCAATTTAATCTCGAAGTTTGAATTTTTCAAGTGATATTAAAACACTAGGGCGAAGTTACGCAGCCAAACCTTTGCAGTCGAACTTACGTTCTGATGCAATAGAACGATGTGACACGATAAGAATTACGTGGCCGAACTATGTAGCTATATAAAACATAACCGCCGAAACGTCCCGAACTTACGGCCGAAAGTTTGACTGCAGGCTAAAACGCAAGATAATTTTGACATGCATTTGACATTCGCAGTACATGTCAGGCGTATTCATGCGGAACTTCAGCCGCGTAACTTCGGCCTAGTGTTTAGAAACTAGGCCAAAGAGACAAATGATTTTATGCTTTAAAACTTAGTCGTTACCACGTAACCTTTGCCAGTTTGTTAGCTAGATAGTGTTTACTCACTTTCGGCCTGCGACAGGTCCTTGTAGTAGGGCTCTAGCGCCTTGAAGAGTCTGTTCTCGTCCACGAAGGGCAGCAGCGCCACGCCCTGCCACGCGAACTTTTTGCCGTTCAAGTCGATCTTGAAGTCGATCGGGTAGAAATCTATTATCGGCGAAAACTGCGAACGACAATTGAAATTGTTAATCACTACGAATCACGTTTTAATAATCGCAGAGAATATTGTAAGTTGTAACAAATATTTTATCGTTATCTGCGATATTAGATCTGAATCTTTGCATTAAAACAATCTAAATGGTCTTGTGGCGGTACCCACATTGAGCGTAATAATCCTGCATCGCGCTATCGAAGTTTTCGAATCACGGCGGTATATATACAACAGCTGAAATGTATCACGTGGGCTTCGGCCTTACCGAGTATAACAACTCTCTCGGTCGGAGGACCTTCCCTAGGCCACCACGCACATTCCGACAGACTCAATAACTAACCAAAGTACTTCCATTCCAAATTTCAGCAAAATCGGTCCAGCGTTTTGGGCTCGACAGACAGACAGACACATTTTCACATAAGTATGGATTTCTTTAATCGATAGATATATAACAAAAAAGTGCTGATACAATATAAAACGCACCGGGTCGCTCATGAGCTTGGCCCAGGGTTGCGGCACGTGCTGGGCCGACGCCGCCGGGAACACGCCCATGAGCTGCTCCAACGGACGGAACTGAAAATAATACAAATCAACAATACATTGTAAATGAAACTTCAATAAAAAAACTTTACGATATAATAAATATAATATTATGTAATTATGTTATAATTTAATAATGCGTTTTCCTAAAGTTGTTTACACCGGTGGCTTTTTTTGGAGTTCAAAGCAGAATGGTCTGCATCATATACATATTTTTTTTTATTTTGGTGTTGTCTTTGGTTTGTTCTATGCATGCGAGAAAATATTTTTCCCAAAGAACGCTACCATTGTTACCTTATCTTAAGGTAGCACCGCACTAACTGTACTCGACACGGCGAGACACTCCGCGACACTTCAGACTGACGATTTACAAACGTTACGAAGTTAGGTGTCGCGCCGCGTCTCATGTCAAAAGCATGCACCTCAATCCCGATTTAATGTTGCATCTCTTTAGCCTTTTTATAATTTTTAAGAGCCTATGCTGTTCCACAACTATTACTTTTAGCTTAACTCAATATTGGACTGACCGGCTGCGTGCCCTTCTCGAAGTCAGTCTGCAGGCCGCTGATGTTGACGAAGTCGGAGGCGAAGGGGGCGTAGTGGTAGGGGAAGTACCACTTCCAGCTGGCGCAGCCCTGGTAGTAGTACCGCAGGACCCAGCACAGACCTCGCACGTACTGCAGCGCCACGCGGTACCTGATTTTTATTTATTTAGTATTACTACAACATATTCTATGTATGTAAATTTTTCGTTTTTATATGAAAATACAGAATATTGCATCTAAGCCTAATTCTAAGAGAGAATTATAGTATTGTAATAATTAATTTATATTTTATAACATAATTTTGTACCTGAACTCCAGGTTGTCTCTGGCGACCTCGAATTTGCTCTCATAGTATCTCTCCTTGAAGCCGTCCTCCCACAGGCGCACCTCGTCGTGTGCGTCGTCGTCGTCCAGCCCCGCCGCCGCCGCCGACCGCTTGCGACCGCCCTGCGCTTCCGCCTCACGCTGACATCACCAACATCATAATATTATTAGCTGTTGACCGCGCTTACGACCGCCTGAAACTTTTTGATAACTACTCGGCTCCTACTGATCATAGAGTTTTGTTATATTGCCTAGTAGTTCCTAAGATTAACGCGTTTTAAAAAACAAACTCTTCAGATTTATATTATTACTATAGATACCAGAGTATATAAAACGACTAGATAACGCCGGTAACTTGTGTCCTTCCCTTAAATCTTTCATGTTTCTTATAAATAAACTTTTAAAGGGCTTTATGTTGTTTATGCTTATTTATTTTTGTACAAGCTTTAAGTTTTCTGTACAGAGCAAAATAAAAAATAAACAATTACCGCAGCAGTCGCTTGCATACCAGCGACGCGGATGTCGGCAGCCTCCTGACGCACGTTCGACATAGCACGAGACCCGCCTCCCAACGGCTGAAATAATACAAATGGTTAATGAACATTTCAGTACTTTTAGATCACATAAATATGTTGTCCGGGCCCGAAGTTCCTTGTTATTTCGGGTTTAGGGACAAGGGGGAGCGGGGGAAAGGTGTCTAAAAACTATGAAATTTATGTGATGCGCTTTATGGATGCCCATAACTAACGAGGTGATTTCCTTAAATACAGAAAAAAAAATGTTATTTTCTAACAAAATAAAATGACAATTACACAGAAGAAGAAAAAAATTAATCATAATCTGGATTCTCTACCATGGGCGCGAACTGCGTGTTGTCGAGCAAGCCAAAGTTGACCTTCTGCTGCTTCTTGGCCTTCTCGCGCGCCTTGAAGCTGACCTCGTTGTGGTGGCGCCGCTTGAATATCTCGTCCTCCATGCGGCCCAGCTCGTCCATTATCACCTGCACGCGGTCCAGGTTCACCTCGCCGGAGTCCGTTATCCAGCCCTGTAACCAATACAAATTAAATTTATACTTACGAGAAATTATAGGTTTACGCTTTTGTATGTTGTTGATTGCATGAAAGTAGCTAATTTCAAGGTATCTGAAATAACAACGGCGAATAACTTTTTTTTTGTCACTGAATAAATATCATTGAATAATACTTTCATTATGTTTGTGAGTTGCACCTACCAACAATTCAGAAACAAAGCTCGTATAAAGCTTACAAGGGACTCAACTCTTAAGAAATGTTTCAAAAATATTATCATTCCATCATTAGTGTGGGTACATGTAACAATTATTATATTAAATATATTGAAGGTAGATTAGGAGAGTTAATAAATCAATTTTGGTCGTTAGACTGCGATAACATGACATGGCGCAGTCGGTAGGATTCGAACCTACACTCCCAAAGTGATATGACTACTAAGATAAATGTTCAAAAGAGAAACATGATATCAACTCACCCTAGTCTTATAAACGCACTTTTTGTACAAGTTGACGAGCCTGTCCACAGCACCCTCCCTGATTTCTAGACTTGGCAGATGAGGAAGGAAGTCATTACCCACAAAGAAGCACATGAACACCCAGTCGTCCAGCGCACGCTCGAAGTCGTACGGGAACGGCAGATTCGGCATCATCAGCTCCTGTAAGAGAAAACTCTGTTGAATACACATTGTTTGCCACATCAACATAGTGGATGGTTGGTGGTTCGATCTCATGTATGAAAAGCCAACCACAAAATCAAAACCTTGTGAAAAATACACAAGAAACGCACACTATACTTAAGTAACAGAAGATCGATTATTAAATTTAGGCACTTAAGTTATTTTTTATTGTATTTTTAACAAAACTACAAATATTTTCTCCTAACTATAAGCTTTGATAAAGCTGTTGTGGTGGACAAACCACTATAAGCTTCAATCTTTTAACAGAACTTTTTTGTCTGCCTGACATGCCCGTCATATCCCCACCTTTTCCAGGTACTCTCGCAGCACAGGCAAGCGCACGAAGATGAAGCTGTCCTGGTTGCCGAACGCTGGGTCGGCGCGCACCAGCGCTGCGTCGGGCGTGCTGCCCGTACACTCCTTCATCTCGTGACCTGCATGTAAAAATTGAATATTTCAGAAATCTTGGAGTTATTACAAGTATCTTGATAACTTATTTTTACTTTTAGATCTGCAACCTACCTTGTGACCCATTTTAGCTTGACAATTCATTCTTTGTCTTAGAAGAATTCTTTTGCAGTGATAGCAGAAAGCTTCCCTTAGTATAGATAACAAAAAGTTACATAATCCATCCTTGTTTATTACCTAGCTGTCCACAAACATCACAGGGTCGGGGTTTGTTGGGCTTGAACTCCTCTCTTATAATGGTGAAGTTAGGCTCGTGTGTGGCCAACCCCAACATGATCAAGTCAGCATCAGCCCCACACAACACATGCTGGGTGTTTGGGTCATGATCAGGTTGAGCTGAAACAATATATATTTTCTAGTTTATTTCAGGTATATCTCATATTTTGACAACTCAATATAACAGAATTCAGAATTTTAAACTAAATATTTTTGCTATAATACTTGTTGATACACAAAACAAAACTAACCTCTTTGCCTCCTGATATAGTCCATTATTTTGTGTTCCCCTTCACCGGGAACATTAGCATCTGAAAGTATCACCTTAATGCCCTTCCAGCCCGCATCACTGTTTAATCTGTAACCACAAATAATAACATTTAGAGTTAAAATTTAGCTATAATGCAATTATATATAATCTACAATCAGAGACATTGAAACAGATACAGATCGTGGATCTAAGTAATTTTTTCAGACTATGTCAAACTCAGCCAACAGATCTTACTTACATGGAATTGATATATTCCGACAAAATGATTTAGGTTTGTCAACTCTTTCAATTTCCCCCATTATACATTATAAACTTTTACCTTTACATACTATTTGTTACCAACCTTTCATGGATATAATAATGAAGGCACTTGCTCAGTCGGTCCATGAATGGAGTGCCAGGTGTGATACAATTTGAGTCAAAATGAGCCTCTTTTGGTCTCTCAGGTGGCAAATAAGCCCCCTTGCTTTGAAGTTCTGATCTAATACGAGCTATTTCTTCAATCTTTTCTTGTGTCTCCTTTGATGCCCTAAACCTCCTAGATCTTTGTTGATTCATCTTTGCACGGGGAGCCTACAAAAGTTTTATCCAATTTTAAAATGGTGCTACTGAACTGAGTTATTTAAAATCTTACTTTAATATTGATGGGTTTATAACAAAACTAATTTATGACCACAAAGCCACAGTATTTGAATAAGTGATTTATAGCAAATTTATAGCACATACGACGTAGAAATCATTGAGTAAGGTTCACATCTTACCACACCATCAATAGCCATGTACAACAATTTCCTGGGCCTAACGATGCGGAACAGGCGGTCAATGCATTCGAAAATAGCGACCATCATCTCATCCTCGTCCTTGGGCGGCGGCTTGTCTTCAGGATGAGTACAGGGATGAATTATACCGTTCATGTCTAAGTATAGATTATCAAACTCGAGTCCATTTGGATTTGGTAACGACGAATCCACGTAGACCAGCTCGCCATCTACGTCGGTTGGCTAGAAGATATTAATTATACAGTAAACTTTCAAAAATTAAATAGAAATACGGTGATTTTTAGGTTATCTTTCATTTACCCTCTGTTCAATACATTCTACAATAACACTTGGATATTTTCGACTGAGCCATCGAAAGAATGCTGGAACTCCCATTTTGAGGTTTCAACTGATTACTTTATTTATAAAATGGAACAAAATTCGCAAATAAATTTTGGTACGTATTCAACAAAAACAAATCGACGCAGATGCCATTGTTGAAGAGGGAAAGAGATGAATATATAGAAAGAAGAAGAGACAAGACCATAAATAAGGGGTATGTATACTAACTACTAAGGCCCGATTTACATTTAATTAAGTACAGTAGCGAGTTAACAAAACGGTCAGCTAAAAATTGAGTAGTAAGTATTAAGTGACGTTCAAACGTAGGCAAGTTAAGTAATCATAAGTTGCTGGTTCGATACACACACGAGTTCGATATACAAGACAAGTCTTGAAAAATTGCTCAATTGTTGCCTACAAACAAATTACATTTAATATTTTACTCAACTAAATACCTATTGTATTAAAATTTTTGATAAATTAAATATTATAATATGAATTGTACTAGACTCAAACGTCTACACGCTGGTGAGTTAAGTTGGCGGGGTGCGGGAGACGCGAGAGGGGTGGCAATTCGCACTTAACTCGCCGAAAAATAGGATTGCGTTCTATTTAAGTCAACTTAATTGACAACTTACAACATAACTCGATTTTACCGCCCAAAAGTCAAAAATAACTAAACTCGCCGATCGCGAAAGTTAACTCGCAACTTAATTAAATCAAGTGTAAATCGGCACTTAGTGCAGTAAGTTCTCTTTGGAGCGTGTTCTAAATGTTACCATCGGCATACCGCAGTCTCTTAATAGAGATTTGTCAGAGAAAAGTGACATGATATTCGCACCGTGACTCAATTAGCCGCCGACGGTTTCGTTTAATATTTTCATTTGGCAATAAAACCCAAAAATGAACCACTCCCACGTCGAGTTCGTGAGAGATGTGGAAGTGGTATAAAAATAAATGCAGTGCAGGTGGTCGATGGAAAAAAAGAACTTAATTTAAATAGTAATATTTATATTTTTACTTATTGACATATTTCTTAATATGGCCCCCCTACTAAAAACAGTTAACAATGAACACGTTACTCGATATTTCGTTCTTGTCTAACAATGGTGCCTAACAAAATCTACTTATTAGACAAGGACAAAACGTACGAATAGAAGTCTACGCGTTATATAAACAATTTAAGCAGGGCGGAACAAAAGTAATCATTGCCACTGGCACTTCTTTATTAAACACAAAGTATTCACTTATTAAAAGTAATAACGTAAGTCCATAAAATAAATGGAATTATAACAATCATTGGAATTCGCGACAATATAGGCGGTAACTATACGGCTCGACCGTGTAGGGGGTTCTAGCGGGGCGGAGCGGCGCGCAGGTCGTCGCGCAGCATGCTCAGCAAGTCGCGCTTCTGTCGACAGTCGTCGCGCAGCACGCCCCGCGCCGCCTCCCGCACCCCGCGCTCCCACGCCGCGCCCGCTTCCGAGCACCTGCACAACACAAAATTACCTTCACAATACCTCTGTTTTACGCATATAATTATTTTCAATACTCTCTCGGCTCTAGTCATTTAAGCAAACCTAATTTTTTTGAAACTTTTAATGAATAAAAACATTTTCCAATTGGCTTTATAGTATAGGGCGAGCAGAGCTCAAAGACATGTAAAAAGCCTATACGAGCTCGAGCATAAAGATAACGTATAGTATAGTAGGTTGCCGGGCCCCGCACTGTTACTGCACGACGCTCGACCGCGGTGGGCGTGTGCGGCGACTGACCTGCGCTCGAGGTCGGCGAACTTGTCGTCGATGACGGCGACGACGTGGACGAGGACGTCGCGCACCGCCGCGCGGTACAGACGCTCGCGCTCCGCCCGCAGCGCCGCCGCCCCGCGACCCATCTCCACCAACATGCTCACCAACCTGCATTACACGTATCTATCATTGTTGATGATAAAATCAATTTCAGCTTAAAAACGATCACGGGAGAGTAAATAGACTCAATGTAAACGGCTATTCGAACTCAAAAATTCCTTTTTAGAAATAACTGAGCGAAGACTGACTCTCTTCTGCGTCAACGCCTTCAATATGTGTGTAGACTCACTTCGTACTAGTGTTGTGATGTATCTCCTGCAGGGTGGTGTCGAGCTTCTCGAGTACGGCGTCGACGGCGGCCCGCACGCTCGCGGTAACGTCGGTCGGCGCATCTTAAACATTTCAAGATGATGTTATTAGTATTCGTTCGAAAATACAACTGTAACGTGTAGCACGTGCGCTGGGGGGCACGGTTTCTACTGGAAGTATAGTATAGTAATTATTTAACAGCTATAGCATGCTACTTACAATCTCAAGCGAGATGTTTATAGCGGACTCACATTCGGGCGAAGCGTCCGGCGCGCTCTTCCACACCCACTCGCTGACGTCGCGCGCCGCCTCCGACTCCGACGACAGCTTCCTCCTCTTCGGCTCGCGTAGCCCGGCGGCGGACGTCGGGCGCTCCGAGCTGGCCCGGGTTTTGCTTCGGTCGTCGTCGTCCTCGGGCGCGAACACCGCGTCCGGGCTGACCACTCTCGTGCGGCTTCGGCGGGAACTCCTCAGCTCGTACCCGCCGGCGCTCGTCGTGCTTCCCCTCCGCTGGAGAGCCTCCCGGGACCCTCCGCGCGATGATTCAGGGACTGTGGTTCTCTGCCCGTGCGACATTTCGCTCGTGCTTCTGCGACTGGCGACGTCGACGCCGAACGGCAGGATCGGCGATATCATCGAGATCCACTCGCGTGGAGCCCTGGAGACGCCGGCGTTCTCGCGGGCGGGCTGATCTCCAGTAGTTCCCCTCGACGACGGACGCGACGCTTTGCCTCCGGACGACGTGCGGGTCGACGCCCACCTGCAGACGACATCCGGGGACAGCCGAGCCACGAGAACGACCGGCGAGAGACCCGTAGTACTCCGGCTGCGGTCGGTCGCGGGCGAGCCGGCGCAGTCTGCGACGGGGCGCTCGATCTCGCCGGCGAGGTCGTCGTAGTAGGCCCGCAGCGTCCCGCTCAGGCCGTCGGCTTCGACGGCCCGGCGCTCGGTGAGCGGGCGGCGCAGCAGACGGGCGCTCGGCGGGGCCTCTTCCCAGTCGCCGTGGGCCGTTATCGGCGACTTGCCGACCGTGGCGATGGACTTCTCGGAGGCGGAGTCCAAATCAATAGCGCGGGGCGGGACGTCTTCGGTCGACGCCCTCGTCTCGGAGGCGGGTAATCGGGGACGCGTTGTAGCTGTAACGTTATCCACTTTTTTTTTCCGCGTGGATAGCCGACGCTTTCTCCCGGTTTTGCTTTCACTCGACAAGGCGACACTCGCGATGCTGACGACGTCGCCGGCGTCGGGCGAGTTCCGCTTGAGCCGGGGACGGCGATGCGAGTCGGCGAGCGAGTTTGGCGACCGGTCGAGCGTGAGATCGTCCGCGGTGATCTCGAAGCCCTCCAGCGTGCAGATCGATGCGGCGTTGGCATTGTTCCCTGCGCATATCTCCTCGACGATCAACCCCGGCAGCGGACTACCGGTGACATCACCGTCGGCCGTCGATGTTTTTTTAAGATTTTCTTCAGTTCGCTCGAAATCCCTTCGTGTTGGACGCGTCATCGTGCTACGTTTTTCGATCTCGTCTGCGTCGTCTCTCTCGGCCTCGACGAGCTCCATCTCGGGCTTCGACGCGCCCGCGGGTTGAGGGTCGCCACCGTCGGGCTCCGCGGGGCGCTCGGCATCGAACGAGACATCCAGGCGGTCCGGAGGAGCCGCTCTCGCACTCTCAAGCTCGACGGGCGGGCGGTCCACCTTGGCGCCTCTCCGAGCTGGTCTCCTGGCACGAGGTTTTTTCGTCGGGTGCTTCTTGTCCCGCTTGGTCATCCTCGCGTTCTCCTTTTCCTCGAAGACCTCGTCGTCGCTGTCGCTGGGGAAGTTGTAGACGGCTTTCCTATTCCGCGTGTTACGAGCGACGAGGGTGATATTCTTTTCGCCCTCGATCGTATTTTTTAAGCTGTCGAAGATGTCGTTCAACTTTTGGTCTCGCGGGGGGAGAGTCGACAGCGGCGCTCGAGTCTTTTTGCGGCGGTCGAGTAGAGATTTCCTTCTGATTCTTTCTATCTCCTTGTAGGGTGTGTCGGATAATTTTCTAATCTCGTCGGCGTCGGTCTGGCGAGGTTCGGTCGGGGCGCTATCGTCTATGACGTCCTTCGGCGAGTACAGCTTTCTCTTGCGGCGCGTCCGGGGCGTCTTACAGGAGCCCGTCTCGGTCGCCGCGGTGTTCTGAATTTCGTTTTCCACATGAGAGGGTCGCGGAGCCGGCTTCGATGCATTTTTCTTCCTACTGCGACCCCTTTTAACGACCTTCGGACTCCTAGAGTCGAATTTGAGTTTTAACTTTTTCGATGGACCTCGAGTCTTCTCCTCAACAGTCCTCTCGCTCCTTGTCTCAGCGGCGTCCTCGACCGTCGGTCCGGTGTCACGGCGCCCGTCCGTCCGCAAGCGGCCTACGCACTTATCTAAATTTTCGCAAACCTCGTCGAGCATTCTACTCAAACAATCCAAAACGTCCGGATCCACCGCGCGACGCTCGTGCGGTGAGTCGGGCGTCGCGTCGGCGCCGGCACTGGACTCAGAGCTGCTCCTGTTGATCCTCCTCGCTAGCGCGGGGCTCACCACGACGTCCCGGTCGCCGTTCTCTGCGAGATGCCGGGCGAAGAAGTCTTCCACGTCACTGTTGTCGAAGTTGAGATGTCGCTCGGCGCGATCGCCTCCGTTATTCCGGCTCCGAACTTCGAGGACGGCGAGCGGCGTGTTCTCCACGTAGTCGGCGTTGGAGTCGTCGGTGGTGGTATTGCTAATGACGGTGCGGCCACGCGGAGGAGGTGGGGGTGGCGAGTCGTCTTGGCGGTGGTGCACGGACTCGGGCGGGCGGTCGGGGCACAGAGCCTCCCGGGCCAGCAGGTCGACGATGTCGTCGGCGTCGGCGCGACGGTCCGGCAGCGGGTTGGGCGGCGACGCGTCGTTCGCGCTGCGAACCGGCGGCGGGGTGAGTGGCGACGCGTCGTCGGCGGAGGCGGTCGCGGCGACGAGCAGGAGGCTCACGTTGCTCTCCTCGTCGTCGGCGAGGGAGAACGCGATGTGACGTTCGTCTGTCGTGTCCCGGGATGAGGTGGTCGTGTCCCGTGCGGCTGTCCGGGCGCCGGGGGGTCGGGGGCGGTCGGCGGCGCTGGGCTCGGGTTCGGTGGTCTCGGTGACGTCGGAGAGCTGCGGCGCGGCGCACACGGCGACCGGCTCCTTGTCGTACACGGCGCCGGAAAACGCCGTCAGCTTATCGCGGAGCTGCGAACATACAATACATAATTTTAGAAAGAAAATCAAATGTTCATTTTTCATTTCTTTTTATACCTAAAAGTATACGGCCGAATTGATTTGACAGTCGGTTAAAATATAGTTGAAAATACAAATAGCGCCTCACCAGGAGCAGAGACGAGGTGGAGACGGAGGAGGGTGACAGCGGCGGCGGCGGCGCGTGCTGCTGCGACAGGTACCCTGCAATTATATTATACATAACAAATTAAAATAAAAAACTAACCTTAAGCACTACCATATAACAGTCTGTATTTTGCGTATAACCGGTTATTTTTAATTAATCTAAAGTAAGAGACTGTACCTAAACCATAATTAAGGATAATAGGGAATATGCATGATTTTTAATCCCTTGTGTAAATAAATCTATCATTGTTGAAGTCTAAGCTGCATACAACATTCATACTTCGCTTCGCTTTATTAGGTTTTGAGAGAAAGAGATGGGTAGAAAACTTTAATCAAAATATTTTTGTCATTATATTTTAGCTTACTATCATAATAATTAGTATTCAATTAATATTGTTTTATACGCATTAAGCATATTCCTTGTTGAAGACATGAGCGGAAGAGCCAACATAACTATAATTTTACAACATTTGAGCAAACACTCACTTTTTGCTTGTAATTTTTACAAACAAACACGGTCACGTTAACTAGACCTTGATATTAATTATCAAGGTCTAGTTAATGTGAAATGAAATGTCTCAGCAAAACATCCAAAAAAGGCACCCGAAAACTTGCCGATACAAGCATCGATGTTTTAGATAATTTTACTGTTCTTGTGTTTGGACAATTAGTAATGTTTTTTTTACATTTCATTATAAAGGTGAAGTGTCTAATTAACGTGACCGTCTCGTAACGTGCGTACCTAACTACCTAAGTGAGATAACTCACTCTCGCTTATAGTCTCCACGGGAACTCGGCGAGGACTCGTAATGAAATATACATACTTATAGTGGACTAAATCCTGCTTCTAAAAGCTATATAATAACCGGGGTGCAAACAATTTAGGATTCGACAATTACTGCATCTACCCACATATTATGTGACGGGCGTGTTTCCTGACAGTTTCAAAGTAATTTAATCGGGCACAAACACATTATACACAATAATATTGCATTATAGGGTACGACGACACGACTACCGCTAGCGGGCACTGACTGTCGGGTAGTGGTCCCGAGCGTGCACACAGTACTGACCGGTACGCGCCGGCCGCGCCGCACGCCCGCTGTAACCGCCCGCTCCGCCCGCACCGCCCGCTCCGCCCGCACCGCCGACACCGCGCGTCTGAACACAAACATCACGTATATTATATTTAAGCCTAATTTCTTTGACACATGTTAAAAGATTAACCCCCTTATTCATAAAAATATTCAAACAGTGTTTGACTAATCAAGATTCAAAGTCCTTTTCTGGAATATTGAAAACGTCACACGACAAAAAAGGACAGCCGATTTTGATTAGTTAAACACTGTTTAAATATTTTTATAAATACTGGGGTATATGTACGTATATATATTTGTTATACAATCACTCGGAGCTAGAATTTAGAGAAATAGCTACAGAAATAGCTCGGAACCCAAAGTGGTCATAATAGCAATATTGCAAAGGAATTGACTACAATTCGTTTTAGTGCATTTAGTTAAAAAGTCTACTAGTTTTGATAAAATAGGTACTTACATTTCAATTGCTTGTCAATTCACTGTTTTGCAAAATTAGTAGTTATTTACAAGAAAAATGACAAAATGAATTGCTGTTAACAATATTGCGAAGTGACCGTTTTAGGGCGGCTGTACAAAGAGTACAAGCACACCTGAAACACATAATATGATATATGTTAAGGTACGTGGTTGTTTCTCCTTCAGTGGTTCGTTTCATAGTATGCGTACCTTCGTGTGTAACTGGTCGTAGTCCTCACTTGTACCGTCCGTCTCCACCATCGATTTCAGGTCTATCGCCGCCTGGAAACACAATAGTTTCGGTTTAAAGTATGTACTTCTGTCCGGTCCGGGAGAGGTGTCTCCGGCGCTCACCGTGTATCTGTGCGTGAAGACGGTCTGCAGCAGCGCGTGCAGTTGACGCAGCGCGCGCAGCCCCGCCCCAACCACCGCCCGCACCGCCCCCGCCGGCCTCGACACCATTACCGCCGCCGCCCCCGCGCCCGCCCTGCGACACACACCACGGTCAAACTGACAACTATCAGACGACAGAGCGTAACAATTAGTATTTAGTACCGTTACCCGTGCAATGTTATACTATCGACGTCTTCTTCCCGCAGCAGAAGCACGGCGTCGTCGTCGGCGTCGCGGTGCAGCGCCAGGCTGCGGCCGCCGGCGCTCGCGTCCAGCCAGTGCTCCCCGCCAGCCGCCTGCAACATGCGAGCGTCACTACCGCCCCCCCGCCCCGCACCCC
>JAOTAV010017081.1:0-24444 GCA_026546445.1 Cyclargus thomasi
TCGAATCTGAATTGGTGGGCTGCCTTCACGTCCTTCTCGCTTTCTAATGTAGACAGATCCATCACGAACCCAACAGTACCTGTAGCCATTTTCTTTAGACCATTTACGAGCCTCACGAAAAAGATAGCGAGCCATAGGGTGAAGACGCTCGTTAATATAAACCTTTGTCGGGGGGCCTGAACCGATTATGTCTTTACTATCAAGTAATCGTCTAGTCTTACTTTCCTTAAGAAATTCGTCCCGCTTAAATCTTCTTGTAAATGATACCACAAGTGGTCTAGGCAGGTTTTTGGGATTCTTAGTCTCATCCGTATGCAATGGACCAGTGCGGGAGACGTAATTTAAATCTCCTTCATCTATTTTGATTCCTATTTTATTGCCTGTGGTCATAACTATGTGATACGGGTTTTCCCCGGGGACTTCAGGGAGGCCTAATATTTCTAATTCGGAACGCAAGGAGTTTTGTGCTTGGTTATGAAGCTGGTTTTCAAGAATTGTAACTCTCGCTTTAAGTTCTGCGTTTTCTTTCTCTTTGTCTTCTAAGTATTTTATACGATTTTCATAAAAAGAGAATTTTTCGGACAAGTCATCTATGCGTTTACAATATTCAGCCTGCATCTTCATCATCTCTTGTCGGAAAGACCGCAATTCACTTGCTATAGTGTCTAGATTTGTGTAAGTAGGGGATGCGGAAAGTTCGTTGTTGTTAACCGCCGAAAATGTTTTATTTGCAGCTTTACGTGTGGCCATATTTGAGCAAGTGGGTTTTTTTTTTTTTTTTACTGTGTAAAGCTGGAGTATCGGGGTAGGGGTACGATTGTTTGATGGAGCGATATTTGTCGCAAAATAACTGGCGTAACCTGGTAGCGGTGATTTCAGCCGTTGCTAAGCAACCCACGCCGGCGCACGCGTCCGTCCTTCACAACCCGCGCGGTACTGTTCAAGGGCACGTTGTTACAAAATTACACCTTAATTCGTAGGACTTACGGTCGAATTATTTATTTTTCAGTCTCCTGTAGATTTTTTTTCACTGTAAAGTTCTTAATCACTAATTTTTGTTTATAACTAATTGTACTAGACAGTCACACTATTTATACACAGTTGCTATCTTTGAGGATTCAATGTTTTTCCACTATTTTGTTAAAGTTCTTATTACTTACGACCGAAGACCCAATTTAGTTTTTGCTTACACTGTTTAGTTGTTTATTCACTGTATTATGTTAATTTTTGCACTTCAATATTAAAAAGTAATTAGATACTAATAACACTTAATTCTGACAAAATACTTGGAGAAAACACAAAATTTTCGATTGAAAAAGCTATTTAATTACGGAGCGTAAACAAAGTTGTGTTTACTGTTTGGTTGCCGCGCGCCGAAAAAGATAGAAGAGATATTCGATAACATGTACAAGTATGGGCAAGATATACAACTTCGGGAAAAATGCTCCAAAACACCAATAAAAATTTCGTAAAGCGACCACTTGACAAAATATTGTAACGTTGCTAGGAATTCTCGGAACAAGAAAAATTATTTCCCGTCTTTTCTTGACACTGGCAATGGTTATATATTAGTAATTAGTGCCATATAAAGAAAGAAGAGTCCCTCCAAAACTCCATTGGAGATTTTAGTAAAAAGTCTAGCACTTAACTAATTTGACTAACTTGATGTTTAGACCGACGTTTACCTAGACTTCGACTAGACTTAAAAATTGACGATATTATGTAACGTTGCTAAAAAATATAATCGGATGAGTAAATTGGTTTCCCGCCTTTATTTGACACTGGCCATGGTTACATTGCGGTAGCGCCATAAAAAGAAGATAAATATAACAGTGAGCTGTCAGTTGTCACTCTACAGTCAAAGTCATATGGCAGCAACATATCACGAAATGACGTGTAAGTAAATTTTATACCGAGCCAAACATAAAAATCGAAACTGTATTCGTCGGCACCTCATAATCTTCTCTTATTACCGAGAAAAAATCTGAAGATGAGCTCGTTTAAGAGAGATAAAAAGGAAGAGGAGGATAGTAGCGGTAATCCTTACCAAAACATGGATAAAACAATTATTTTGCAAGAAACAAGGTACTTTAACGCTACCCCTGTTAATCCTCGAAAATGCTCGCATATTTTATCAAAAATTCTGTACTTATTAAACCAGGGTGAGAAATTAAATACACAAGAAGCAACGGATGCGTTTTTTGCGACGACTAAACTGTTTCAATCCAAAGATGTTATGCTTCGCCGAATGGTTTACCTTTGCATTAAGGAGTTGAGTAAACTTGCTCAAGATGTAATAATAGTTACATCCTCGCTGACTAAGGATATGACAGGAAAAGAGGATTTATACAGAGCTGCAGCCATACGGGCTCTTTGCAGCATTACAGACAGCACAATGCTGCAAGCTATTGAAAGATACATGAAGCAAGCCATTGTTGACAAAAACCCTGCTGTTAGTTCGGCCGCGTTAGTTTCTGCACTGCATTTGTCATCTACTGCACCTGATCTTGTTAAACGCTGGGCAAATGAGGCCCAGGTAAGTACATTTACAGTTTACTTGCATCATGAAGATATTGAGTTCCATATGAATTATAATCTTTGAAATTTTTATATATTTAAGAAATGTAGTAATATTATGATACACAAATCTATATTAACAATGATGTTACATTAATTAAAGTAAAAACTTAAGGCTGTGCACTGTGTAAACCTTAATTATGAAATTTCTATAAATTTTATTACTGATTAGTAAAGTATAAATAAAACTAAAAATTTATGAAATTTTCAAGTGCCTATCTATTGTCACTATTGATATCGAGCAAAAAATAGCAAAAAAATCATGTTTGTTGTATTTGAGAGCTCGTCTAATTTAATCAATTTTACCCTAAAAACCCTAAAAACATCTTAAAGTACTTGTATTTTTTTCTAACAGCTTGTAATTATAAAATGTAATATAATGTTATTTTCAAAACATACAACAAATTACATATTAGTAATGTTTCATGTTTGTATTGAATTGACTTTGTCTATACTCTATAATCCACATCAATTAAGTTGTTGTAGTAACATCAATTGTTACATAATAATATTATTATGTAACTAACTTTTTCACATGAAGTTTTGTTTTGCAGGAAGCCATCAATTCTGATAATGCTATGGTATCATACCATGCTCTTGGTATTGTTGCTGCTACTCGCAAGAATGATAAGCTATCAACTGTGAAAATGGTAACCAGATTAGCTAAGTCTCCTTTAAAATCACCATATGCACTCTGCCTTTTAATTCGATTAGCTGCACAGTTGGCAGAAGATGATGACAGTGATGCTGCCCAACCCTATATTGAGTTTATTGAATGTTGTCTTCGACATAAGTCTGAAATGGTGATATATGAAGCAGCTCATGCTATTGTTAATCTTCGAAAAACTGCTAGAGATTTAGCTCCTGCTATTTCAGTATTGCAATTATTCTGTGGATCTTCCAAAGCAACATTAAGACTCGCCGGCGCCAGAACTCTTGCAAGACTAACAGCCAAACATAATACATCAGTAGCTGCTTGTGCAGTAGATTTGGAAAATCTTATTTCTGACCCCAATAGATCAGTAGCGACGCTTGCCGTAACCACGCTGTTAGCGACGGGGGCCGAGAGCTCAGTGGACAGACTTATGAAGCAAATATCTAGCTTCGTTTCCGAAATATCTGACGAGTTCAAAATTATTGTCGTCAAGGCAATAAGAAGGCTATGCACGAAATTTCCCAGAAAGCATCAAGCATTAGCGGCTTTTCTTGCTGGCATGTTGAGAGATGAGGGGGGCTTAGAATATAAAGCTGCAATCGCTGACGCTATTATAGCACTGGTTGAGGAAAATCCAGATGCGAAAGAAACGGGCCTAGCTCACCTTTGTGAGTTCATTGAAGACTGCGAGCATACAGCTTTAGCTGTCCGTATTTTGCATTTATTAGGCCGCGAAGGTCCAAAGTCACGTCAACCTTCCAGATATATAAGATTCATCTACAACAGAGTTATATTAGAGTCTGGACCGGTTCGAGCGGCTGCAGTATCGGCTGTTGCACAGTTTGGCGCTCAGCGACCGGAATTACTGCCCAATATTCGCGTCCTCCTTGCGCGTTGCGAGCTGGACGACGAAGACGAAGTGAGAGATCGTGCTATCCTGTACAGTGCCATACTCGATTCGGGAGATCCGCAGCTCATCAACGACTATATTGTAAACGTTCCGAAACCGAATATGGCCTTACTCGAGAAAGCTCTACGCGACCATATCGCAGTTAACCCCGAGGAACCGTTCAATCTCAATACCGTACCTACCGAGGAAGTAAAAGATACCAAGGAAGACGTCGCAGAGATCGAAGTGCGTAAGCCCAAACAACTCTCTATCGAGGAGATATATTCCGAACAGCTGGCTAAGATACCGGGAATAGAGCGCCTCGGGCCCATATTCAAGACTAATCTACCAATAGAATTAACGGAAGCAGAAACGGAATACAGAGTGAGGTTACTGAAGCACGTTTACGCCCGATACGTGGTGTTGCAATTCGAGTGCATAAACACATTGAGTGACCAAATTTTGGAACAGGTACATGTTAAATTGGATATTCCTCCTGAATACGAGATAAAAACGATCTTACCGTGCCAGAAACTAGTTTACGACAAACCGGATAGCGTCTTTATAATCGTCGAGTACCCTTGCGCTTTTCTCGACTCCTTAGGTTCTTTCGGAGCGACACTAGAGTTTGTCGTTCACGATTGCGATCCGACCACCGGCGAGCCGGACCCGGGCGAGGGATATGCGGACTCTTATCCTTTGGAAGAATTTTTCATGGCTTGCTCTGATCAAATTAGAGCCAGAGTCGGGGGTGACGATTGGCAGCAGACCTGGGACAGGGCGGCGAATGCCCCGGAAGCGAGCGACACCTTCGTGTTACCCCAGAACGATATCAACGAGGCTGCGAAAGCAGTGTGCGAGCACCTGGGTCTACCGAAAGCGGCCATAACAGGAGATTCTGTCAAAGAAATCAGAGGGGGAGGAATATTTAGGGGTGGTGCACCTGTTCTAGTTCGCGCTAGGCTGGCGCCGAGTAACGTCGGGGTCACTATGAACTTAATGGCTCGCTCGCCGAGAGAAGACGTAGTCCAGTTGTTGCTGGCAGCAATTGGTTAAATTATACGTCATGACATATAAATGCTATCTATAATAAATGTGTTATAAATGTAAAATTATGAAAAATGACTTCGTACTTATCCAGTATTCATTCTTCTATAACCTTTATCTTGGGGTGTGTCGGATCTCGAGCGTTTGATGGGCATTTAATGAAACATAATATATTGTACAATTAGAGTATATAGAAGCGGGAGTAACTACGTAATGTACTCTGTGTTATCAAATATCGGGTGAAAAGTACGTAAAATTTTTGACCTAGTTTACTTGAAGTCAATACTGACGGCCAACACAAAGGACAGCCAGAGCCGGTTTCATATAAGACTGGTGTAAATGGTCTTTCGAGCTGTTGATAGAGGCCGATAGTGTTGGTTTCAGTCTTCATGTACACTACGCATACGACAGGTTTACATAAAGTCAAAAATACGACGGGCGCCCAGCGCTGGCTTCAGATCGGCCTCGTATAAACAGAATGAAACATTTTTCACACAAAGCCTATATCGAGCTAACACTGACCACCAGTCACCAGTATTGATTGCCAGAGTTGGCTTCGTGTAAAGTATAGGTACATTACGCTATAGTATTAATTATTATTATCTACTATGTAATTGATCTTCATAATATATACTGCTATATATACATAGTATTACTTTTTATGGTTCATTTGAGAGTAACGCTTAACGTCAAAGCTTTTCCTTTCAATTCGAAAAATCATTTTGAACGAAACTTATATCAGTTTTTTATTTAGACGCTAAGTGCGCCTTAATTGAAGATGCATTATTATTTTATTTGAATTTTTATATTAAGATAAAATATACTGAATTATTATTTTATGAGAATATAAAAATTCTCATAAAATAATAATTTATCTTAAAGCAATACAGTATATTGCTTTTGAAAATGATTATGAGAAGTGGTGAAAAAATAAATTTATCATTTCTTTAAAATAATGTTTTACACCTGTAGGACGTTTCTCGCCACGTAAAAGTTAAGTAAAATAATAAGTGTATTCCATAATAAAATAAATAGTAAATTCCAATTAATCAAGTCTTGTTTTATTATGATGACCCGCAATTTATTTTTCGTGTTGGAGAGATTAGTAAAAGGGGGACGTAATTACAGAAAATTAAACAAGATATAGGTAAATAAGTAATATATTTTAATATGAAACAAAACAAAAACAAATATGAATTATTTTTTAAACAATTTCAAATGTTATAAGCAATTATTTTTTTATGTTAATGCTACAAATAATGTACACTATCACTCGGGAACTGAGTTTTTTTTCTCAAAAAAAAAACAGCTCATTTCCTTTGATTTACTGTTTCATATTATATAGATAAATATATATGTCTTTAGTCTTAACTTTATCGATATACGTAAAAATAAACAAAAATCAAAATTCTTATCAAATCTTTTAACAAGATAAAAACTTATTTCTAATAAAAATTATACATTTATGTAGGAACCATGTCACAGTCTTAGTGTAAATAATGTAAGAGAAAGAAAAACAAATCAAAAAGACTTTGTTAATATTATTATAAAAAATGTAGTTTTGTTTTTTTGCATTTTTTCATCGGTGCGCCGAATCTACGTAACAGATTTTATACCACGGGTACAGACACGGAAAAAACTAGTTAGTGTCAAATTTCTAGTATTAGGCCGTTTGTCCACTATTGCCGTCAACCGCGGACGAGATTATTTGGGTCCGATAAAATTTCACCGTATGACATAGACTACAAGTTTCATTTTCCTATACGCCATTACAGACGACTAGAAAATGAAACCTATTACCGTGGGAGAACAATGCTTCGGCACGAATGGGCCGGCTCGACCGGAGTGATACCACGGCCTCACAGAAAACTGGCGTGAAACGACGTTGTGCTGTGTTTCGTTCAGTAAGTGAGTTTACCGGTGGCCCAACTTCCCTAATCCCCTCTCTCCCTATTCCCATTCCCTCATATTAAGGCCGGCAACACACTCGCGACTCGTTGGACGTCACGAGTGTCCATGGGCGACGGCAGTTGCTTTCCATCAGGTAACCCGTCTGCTCGCTTGCCTCCTAAATATTATAAAAAGTGGCCATAAAAAAGGCCAAAAGGCCATGATCATAAAGTATAATTTTATCGGGTCGAAATAATCGTAGTGGATAAACGGCGTTACAGTCGCTCGAACAGAAATTTTTTTATGTATTATATTACTCTTGCAGCTCAACTAGGCACCTGGTTCGAAATGTCAGTTATTTCACCCCCCCTGCTTCTTGCTGCTTACTGCTCTTAAAAGTATATATATAGAAAATTATGATTTTTCTTTATAATTCGTAAATATTGTTTTTGTTTTTAAATAATAAAAAATATATACAAAACTTTTTTGTAGTCCGTACTGAGAAGAAATGTAAAGTTGATCCGCAAGAGTTTGTAAACGTTGATCGAAAAACCGGCCAAAAAAAATGAGAAAATAATTAGTAAAGTTTTACAGCTATAACAAACCGTCGCTGCGAGTGCCAAGTTCTTGTCAACGATAGTGCGACATAGACGTCAAATAGCGACACAACTCGACTAAAGTGCATTAACAATTAAATTATAAAACGAATCCTGGTAGCACTTGTGCGATGTAGCCGGCTAATAGCGACATATGTATAAATAATCTATTAGCAAAAGAAGTCTAGCCCCGTTGTTATACTTTGGGTAAGGAACTGTAAAGAGGATCGGTCGAGAATGATCGCTAAACATTAAAAAAAACAATATAAAGAAAGAACATATCTTTCCTACTAGTTCTGTATCACATCGAAACCATTGACGTGATTTTGATAAATTAACATACAGGTAGGTTATTAGCTTATCTAGAATATATGATACAGTTTTGTCCCGTTTAAATACTTTCATGGGAAATAACTTTTCCGCTGGCGATGCCGCGAGTAAATGCTGGTAATTAATATTAATGTGCTGCCCAGCAGCAGTACAACTAGCGCAGGCACGGCTGTAAATTATTATTATAAGGGCCTTTCACCGCTTATTGAAGGAGTTTCTGATAGGTTATCCACAACCTTTTTGACAGGTTCTCCATACAACATCTGTCAAAAAAAATGTGGATACGACATTTATCATTAAGCGGTGAAATAGGCCCTTAGTTTTACCTCTTAAAGGCAACGCCGCAGAACCATCCCGCCATCTTGAGCGAAAAGACAATAGAAGATACACCAAAATAGACAGAGTAAACCATTAAACCAATTTATAGAAGTGTTATCTATAAGTAGGTTTACTGGTTTTATATAGAAGTGTTAACGAAAATTTACATGTCTGATGCAATATACCATAGCTCATATCGGCAATGTGCGCGGCAGTCTACGTTGCTGTGCAGTCCGAGGTATGCTTACAGCTTTGTCAAAGCCTTACCCGCATCGATTCTTCATTTTTTTTACTAGGCTTTGTTGACTTTTTGTCTATTGTGCTTACACGCTAACAATCAACAGCAACTCGAATGTGTTACTTACATACTAGCAGTTTGCAACATTTCCTCGAAAATGTAATTAATACTTGATACTTACACACTAACGGTCCCTACTCGAATATGTTAATGCAGGTTGTGCTGGCGTCGGAGCTGGCGGACAGCGTGCAGTCGCGGTCTGTGGCGCGCAGCAGCAGCCGCACGCAGCCGGCTAAATGTCGCGCTTGTTCCACACACTTGGCTGTCACTTGCCTGCAAAATACAAAAAAGATATTACGAACCAGTATGCCGACATTAAAAAACTAATTAATCGGGACTTAACGCGACTTTTTATAGAAGTGACGCTACTACATACTTTTGCTGGAGGTTTCGCGTAAAGTTCCGATTAATTACTTTTAATTATAATAAAATGCGAAATTTTGAAATGCATATTTTAAAGAAACTGATTAAATCTGAACGGGTATGTCTATGATAAGGAAATCATACATTAACTGCACTTTATTACGTTTGCAAAACATCAGAGTCACGCTTGTAAGACACACACACACTCACTCTCCTGGCACCACACTTCTTCTGGCATCAGACGATTGACGGACTAATCATATTTTTTGTTACGAAATTTTTCACTCATCAATCTGGCGTCGGTCTTAGACTGATGGCAGATGGAGCGTGTAGCCTCTTAGACATATGCTCGATCGATCGTGTAATCTACGTCTCAGACTGATGCCAGATGGATCGTGTAACCTACGTCTCAGACTGATGCCAGATGGATCGTGTAACCTACGTCTCAGACTGATGATTAAGATTATAGAATAAGCGTATAACCGCCTTTTAAGACGTCTGTACTATGGAAGTGAACTGTCACGTGGTGTCGTGTCACTAGTGAGATTTTAGCTTAAATCATTCAATTACAGTCAAAATAATTCTTAGGTTGCAGTTTTATTTAATTATTATTAATTAGTCGTTCTTATCGTCCTTACTTCCCAATGACCCTAGAGAGTATAATCTATTTATTTCAAGCACTAAGTTTGTCCGCTGCTCGTCTCAGGGTTTGCCCTATACATGAATGACATAGACATGAAAGACATTAAATCCGCATTTTTATCCAACAAAACAAAAAATAGGGTTAAATAAGGACCTGTAATTAGTAATTCGTTTATCTTGTAAGGCGCCGTCTGCACCCATTAGCAAAATTTTTAATGCATTTTCATTGCGAGTTTCTCTATCGACGATACTGAAAACAACAAATTGTTAAATGCATACTCAAAGGAATTGAGCAAAACTTGAAGTACTCAAAACCCATTAAAAATAAATCATACCTCTTTAATTCAAGGATAATATTTCTCAAATTGATGTAGATTTGGTTCGCATTCGCGTGAATTTCTTGTCTATCATCAACTGTTAATTCCGTATCGTGCATACGTTCAGCACAATCTTTGCTGAAAATCAAATTAGATATAATAAAGTATAATAATTTTTAAAAAAATATTTTGCGTTACAAATAATGATTAACAAGCCAACGATCTTCTTGTCCTTCCATTTTTCTACCGATCAAGTTTTGCGCAATCTACACAGATATTGCAATTAATCTACACAGATATTGCAATGTTTTATACTTTATGATTTTTAAGGTTTGTATCAATCATGGTTGTAAACCATGTTTTATACTTACATAAAAGCGTGTATTGAAAGCAAACAATTACTGAGTTCGGTCAAAAAAGTCTTCACCAGAAAATAATGTTGGTTAGCATCCTCTGCAAAGATATGAGTGACAGGGTCATTGTTTAGTACAGGGAAGTCATCAGTAATAGTGCTAGACTCGTTTATTCTTATCGAGGTATCTATTCGCGGCGAAGAAGGTTTAGGATCGTTCACTTCATTTGCATGTTCTATGAGAACGATCGATTCTTCAGAATATTTATTTGTATTATCTTCATAAATTTCCTCTGGAGTCCGTTCATCGATAACTAGTTTATTATCTTCACTAGTGTCATCGATGTTTTCTTGATTGTCTTTTGACTGAGCCAATTCATTTTCAAGATTCGCTCTTATTCTATTTTCAAACTCCTCTATGACGTGGAACTTTGTTATCACTTTTTTAGTATCGCATTCTTTATTATTGAAGTCGTTTGTTTCTATAACTTCTTCTGGTTCACAATATATTTGATTTTTGCTATTTATTTTATAATGGTGCAAATCTTTACCGGTCGTCACAACAACATTGTAACTTTGATTGTTTGTCTGAAAAAGTAATAGTTTTTATACAATAGTTAACAGAACATATTATTTGGTCTTAGTATTAATAGATACATGATCATTGCAAAAAAAAAAGTTTTAATTTTTTAAAAAATTTTTACGGACAAATTACGCACCGTAGGTGTTTGATACTGTTCCTCGCAGTAATTTTCCCATTCAGGAAAATGTTTTCGTAAGTAACTCACAATTTCCGAACGGCCTTTTATGACTGAAATAATAATATTTTTTATTTAGATGTATCTTTCTATAATGTCTATAAAAATCAGATTGGTAGGCGATTTTGACAGCCTCGTAATTCGCTTTTCGAAATGCGGCGCGTACGGTGCCTACGGATTAATTGGTATTTCTAAAAGATTTAAATTTATAAAAAAGTTTAAAATTTAGAAAACAAAGTCATAAAATATAAATGAGATGATGGGAATCGAACCCGGGCCTCTCCGAACTTAAGTTGGCGTCCTAGTCACTAAGCCAAGTTTCCGATAATCTGCATGTGGAATTTATCAATCTACTATCAAGGAAAAAATTTGCAAAAAACATATCTAGACACGCGTGTCAAGTTCAAGCAAAAAGGAACGGACTGGAAAAAATCTGAAAATAAAAATGTGAAGTTAAAAAATCGCCGACCTTCCCAGATTTTTTTTATTGCAGCGTTGTAGTTTTAAATCAACATTAGAACGTCCGTAGCCTAGTAGGTAAGATTATTGGTTAGCACTCGAGAGGGTGCAGATTCGAACCCTGGTGGAGGCGTGTACCAATGAGATATTTTCCGATCTCAAGTATATAATACGGATACTTATTGCAGTGGGAGAGCCATGCCTCGGCACGAATAAGCCGGCTCGACCGAAGTGATACCATGGCCTCACAGAAAGCTGGCGTGAAACGGCGTTGTGCTATGTTTCGTTCAGTGAGTAAGTTTACTGGTGGCCCAACTTCCCTAATCCCCCTATCCCTAGTCTCATTCCCAATTCCCTTATAAAGGCCGGCAACGCACTTGCGACTCTTCGGATGTTACGAGTGTCCATGGGTGACGGCAGTTGCTTTCCATCAGGTAACCAGTCTGCTCGCTTGCCCCCTAAATATCATTAAAAAACTAACGGTTTCACTGTTTATAGATATATATAATTATAGATAGAAAAAATGTTAAATAACTTTATAGAAAGAATGAGGTAATAAAACAGGTCATGTCAAGTCTAACCTACTTTAAGATCTCAGATTTTAAACTACAGTAGTTGTTATAGGTATCCAATAAAATATAGAAATAGGTTTTTATACTTGTTCATAATGTTATTTCGTTCTTATAAATACATATTTGGACTTTGTAACTTGGCATTCATTAAGATCTCCATTCTTTTTGTGGCGAAGTCCACAACCAGGCATAGCTGGTTTTGTATTAAACCTGGCTTTCCTTTTATTTTTTACATTAATGTTTTGGTGGGATTTGTTATACTAGAGCCACTCTTAAATATTTGAGACCTAAAATATAAGATATCGTAATTATATCAACTTTCTTTAATAAAAATATAATTTATTTACATAAATAACATGTCTCACATAAAAATTTAAAATATCACAAAAGTAGAAATACTACTGATCAAGTATCAATATCAAGAAACCTAATTGTAGTTCCATTTTCAACAAAAACAAAAGACTAACGGAATAATGTTGCTAGTAACAATAAATGCAAGGTTCAAGATATAGTAGCCAGACTATAATTATGATGATTTGATTAATTAGGTAGCTTACATATTTTATTGATTTTCGTTCATATAATTACGATATCAATTTATTATTTTAATTTTAAAATTGCCCTATTTTAATGTACATCACGTGATTCAAAACGTTGTCCGCCATGATGCGATGTCTGTGACGTCACTATTACCAAAACAAAAAATGACGAAAGTGGTATAAAATTATATAATCGTTAAATTCTTAAAGGGTTTTAAATATTAGAGATTAATTTTTAAAACGTTTTTTAAATTTAATGAATGTAATGAAAAGTAAAAAAAACGTTATTTGGGGAATGCATGCATGAAAAATTACACGAATTTTAAAGTCATTTGTTTACGACTGTTGAACAACATTATTTCGGGGAAACAAAATTATTACTACTTTTGCATAGTGTCAAATACACTATTATCGTGCACCTTAATCCTTGTTCTGCTCTTTCCCTTGGTATTTTTGTTTGTTAATTGCAAACATAAACTAATGAGAAGTTGATATCATGCAATTAACAAAGCAACATGGGCATAATTTGAATGTTATATTATTAAGACGGAGGTTACAGGTTCCATCAATCAGTTCAGTCAAATTTGATCAGAAATGACGGGATATTGATAGACTGATAATTGTTACTATGGTAAATCTCAGACTGATGCCAGATTGAGAGTGTAAACTCTTACAACATACAGTTGGTCCTGTTCAGTTGTTCAGTGCTGCCATCTCTACTGACAGTAGTGGGTTGGGGCAACTCCACAGATTCTGGCTCTTCTATGTCTCGTAACAGTTGAAGCAGCGCATTTTCTGCATCCTTCACATCATACTCCTCTGATTCCTATAACAAATTGATCCTAAAAAATCTTAATACCGTAATTCGTAATTCTTTTAAATATTTTAAACATAAAATCTTCTTACATTAAGTGCTTCGATAAAAACTAAACCACACCCTAGGGCTTTTATCAATTCATGCGGGTATACATTACTTTTTATATAACCTGGAAATTACACATTAAGTTAAAGTTATGTTTCTGATGTTAAAAAACTGTTTCTTAAGTTTAATTTAGTAAAATTGTTTATTAATGTATATAAATACTATTTACCCAATGTTATGTAAGCAAGGTTGTGAGAGCTTCATCAAATAGTGATGCGACACTTCGCTTCCATAGAAATGAAGTGTCTAGACGATCATGCAGCACGATCGGGAATTGGATCAGAGATAGCCTACCTTCTTCATATTATATTACGGTGGGTTACTCTCGCCGAGAGCTCTCGGGCAAGAATCTTTTGGCGAGACTTTCGCCCGAAACTGACAGGCGAGACAGGGTGCACCCATTTAGACTCTCGCACTTGGGTAGTCTCGCTGTTTTTCGGCGAGAGTGTATAGCCGCCATAATACTTTGACATAATGCATGTCATGCTGCAAGATCTTCTAGTGATTCACGTAAATTTCACGTTTTACAATAAATGGAAGTGAAGTGTTGCGTTGTGTCGCGTTGCACTGCGTAGCAAGCTGCTAGTATATTATAGCTCAATAGCTTAGTTAAGAATAAAAAAAATAAAATTTTGTTTGAATTTTTAGGACATTTTAAAAAACTTAAGCAGATAAAACAAATTGTATTTTTACTCACCACTTTTAGAACAAAAAATATCTAAGTCAGTTATTCTGTCTACAACTTGCAGTATGTGTGTGTGATGACTGAATTTCCTTTGTAAACATAATAAAGCGTCATACAGCGAGTGTGGAGGTGGACATGAGCTTGTCTAAAAAATAGAAGAAATTGTTAGATTTAAAATATGAAAAAAAATTCAAGTAAAGATAAAATATTTTTTTTAATTTATATAGAAAATAAATTTACCTCTAATATTTCACAGATTATATTTTCCATGATCTGTGAAAAGCTGCAAATAATCTCATCCATTCTTATTTTAACTGCACACTCAATGTAACTGTTTCTGTTGTAAAAGTTTTTCAATTTGTGATTCAGCCAAGAATTCTTGGTGTCAATTTCATTTTGGTCACTAAACATCAAACATTTCTCTGTAGTTTTGGACTTATTGTTGGTGTGTCCCGAATTTGTTTGATCTCTAGCATAACCTGATGGACTAATGAAGTTGTTGTTTAAATGGGCAGTGCTTGAATTGTTACTATATAGTTTAGGATCAAAGTAATTAACATCTTTTTTGGATGTTACCTTGTGTTCAACTGAACATATAAATGGCAATTTAAAATTGTTTTTTTTCAATTCTTTAGATGTATACAAGCCAGGAGGTCTACTAAATTCCTTTGGAGAACTTACAAATTTAAGGTAGGGATTAATTTTTGATTTGTATCTTTTAAAAGGATTTTCTTGTGGAGTGGTTTTAAGAAATAGAATTTTGGAATTACCGCCAATTTGACTTGGAACCCTAAGATGTAGCTTTTCTTTCATGGATTTGGTTACATTTAGTATATCAAAATTTACGTAACTATTGTTAGGAGTTGGATCATGGGTTTGATTTTCATTTATTATATCTACAGAGTTCTCGTTTTGATTCTCTGATTCTTTTCCCAGATTTGTTATTTTTTCACTTTTAAATTGGAAAGATTTAAATTGAGGTGTCCTCTGCAGAAACATATTTTTTAGGTTATTATTTTTTACCACAAATTTAATATTTTTTAAATTATCTTCTATATAAAGCTGATTTTCAAGTAAGTTATCACTTTTTCCTGTCTTGTGTACATGTTTAACAATCTTTTCGGTTGCCGTCTGAAAGATAAGAAATAATTTCTTTAAAAAGTAAATGATATAAATAATAAAAAATCATAAAAGTATAAAACAAAAAATATTACTAACATTAAATGCATCTTTTATTGCTATTTCATCTTCTGATTCATATTCATTGTTATCATTATGAATGCTTGAAGTTAAATCAAATCTGACTTTCTTAACTGAACTCTTTTTTACAGGCTCATCTGAAACTGAAAAGTACATTAAAACTAAGTAAACCACATGTGTCACTGAGTAGAAGTCAAAACTTTAGTCTGTAAATTTTTTCTCTTTTTACTGTCATGGGCACCATAGACAGGGTTTTTATTGTATCATGTGATCAAGCTGACGGATCACCTGATGGAAAGCAACTACTATTACTCGGACACTTGCAACATTATGAAAGTAGCAAGTGCATTGCAATCTTTCCATGAAGATTAGGCTAAAGAAAAAGGCAAAGAATTTATAAGGATAGGAAATAAAGGGGTAGGAAATTGGAATTTCAGTAAACTAGTGAGTTTACTGAAATCTCAATTTCCTACCTACCTTCCTACTTTCATTAAGTTAGTGAACTTAACGATACTCAACGCAAGCACCGAGTCACACCATAATCTTGGAGGCCGAAGTATTTCTCAGGTAGAGCCATATGTACCAAAGCTCTGGCTCTCTGAGGACATGACCCATGCTCTGATTTTAAGAATATAACAATAAAAACTGTCATTATATTCTTAGAATCTATTATTCTGAATTTTTATTGCAACAGTTCTAAAATGCTGCTGTGATTTCTGTACATAATTAAATTTTATTATTTATTATTAATTCTTACAACTATCTTTGTAGACATATAATCCAATTTGATAGCATAGTAAATAAATTAATTAAATATTTATCTCAATTATATATAATTATGTAAAAATATTTAGTTAAGGAAATAATAATAATTATATTATAATCTTGTGTACCTGTTTTCTTATCAGACTTCTTGGCTCGTAAAATGTACCTGAGATCATTATCATCAAGCTGTAGTTTACTTTCTGAATTAAATTGTGAGGAATTAATACTATTATTTACTTCCATTGGAATTGATAAGTTTTCCTGGCCAAGTCCTGCACCTTGCACCATTTGTGTTTCATTCTTTGGATTTTTAAATACTTTACTTGACTCAAAGTATTTTCCATTCAAAATTTCTAAGTTATTTTGTTCATTTTCAATTTTATGATATTTCAAAAATCTTTCAGATAAAGGCTCCTTACAGGATTGAACCATCACTTCTGTTTCAGGTAAATCTGTCTGTATGTCAATATTTTTCTTTGGAACTAGTGGTTTATGTACATTTGTAACCCCAAATGTTGGTGTCATTAAAACATTGAGATTCCTTGCGCTAGGGATACAATTAACAGCTCCTAAACCATCAGGCTTTGGAGCTGCCGGACTCAAATATTTTGGGAATGATGCTTGTCCAAAATTTTGTGGTAGCAGCAAATTACTTCTGTTTAAAAAATTAAAACCTCTTCCAGGAGGGCTCAGTGGTTCAGGATAAGAATGCCATTTTTGTGTTAGTTTGGTTCTATTATCTATTGTCAAAAAGTTTTTCTAAAAACATAAAGTTAATAATTATTAATGTGTTTCTTTTATGGGTTGACTTATATATATATATATATCTCACTCCTCCCAAACAACTTGACTGATTTTGATTTAATTTTTTCTAAGGGACTTGAGAATGGTCTACTGAACTCCTAAGCAGTTACACCAATCTTGATTAATTTCTATATCTATCGGGACCGCTAGTTCATTTATATTATTCTGTAATAGAAAATAAATCAAATGTTAAACTCACCTCAGTCTCATTAAAACACCACGCTGATTCGCCATTTACCACGTTATAATAGTAGAATTTCCCCGGAAAACGCTTTGATGGACACAAAATCCAGCCACTGTTATTTATTTTGTTGCCAAACATTTTCAGTTGTTATTTAAAATATACGTTGGAAACTTAGCTTTTATGTTGTGTACATTACAATATAGAGAACTGAGAAGCAAAGAATTAGATTTCAGCTGAGTCAATTTACAATAAATACCTGCAAATGTAATTTGAGCGCTTGCAACGAGTATACGTGATTTTTAGTGGTGCGCATATAATTAACCATACTGAAACTGTTTATTAAATCGTATTTATTTATCGTATATTTATTTATCTTTTATCGTATATATTTTAAACTAAACAATAGTTTTTCCGACTTTTGAAGATAGTTTGAGTTATGTTTTGATAGATATTCAAAAAAGGTAGTTAAAAAAATGAGTTCCTATCCTCCTTCTTCTTATTTTTTTTATTTTTTTTATGGCGCTAGGGCTATATAACCATGGCCAGTGTCGAGTAAAGGCGGGAAATCAATTTTCTTGGTTAAATAATTTTAGCAACGTTTCAATATTTCGTCAAAACAAAAGTCGAGTCAGTCAAGATAAATCGTCAGTGCAGTCAAAACGTCAAGTCAGTGGATTTAGTGAAGTATTAGACGCTTTACTAAAATTTCTAGTGGAGTTTTGGAAGGATACATAAAAAGTACGTTTCTTGAAGTTGTATCATTTGCCCACACTTGTGCTTGATAACAAACATTTAATGGTTGATATTCTACCACTATAACGCATTAAAAACTCGAAACAACACAAATTTAACGAAGAAATACAAAAACACAACGTCACTTTTTCACGTCCCGCCAAAACTCTCCTTCTTCCTTTTCTTTTTATGGCGCTATGGCTATATAACCATGGCTAGTGTCGAGTAAAGGCGGGAAACAAATTTTCTTGGTTAAATAATTTTAGCAACGTTACAATATTTTGTCAAATTTTAAGTCTAGTCAAAGTCAAGATAAATCGTCAGTGCAGTTAAAGCATCAAGTCAGTGGATCTAGTAAAGTGGTAGACGCTTTACTAAAATTTCTAGTGGAGTTTTGGAGGGATACATTAAAAGCACGTTTCTTGAAGTTGTATCACTTGCCCACCCTTGTGCATGATAATGAATATTTGACGGTTGATATTCTACCGTTATTTGCATTTGAACCGCAAAAACACAACATCACTTTTTCACGTCCCGCCAAAAGTCTTCTCCTCCTTCTTTCCTTAAGTAAAACCGCAATAGAATAGCAAGACGTCAATGTCAAAAAAATAAAAAATAATGTATAGCCTGGCTTTGGTCTGGCTACTATAAGTTGACGTAGTTTAACCTTGGTTGAATATGCAATTATAATTGAATTTATGAATTACGAATACATAATTTTTAATGTGCTATAGTTGGATAAAGACGGAATTTTCCAAAAAAATATCCTAGTCAGAGCCACATTAGGTTGGGGCATCGAGCATATAATCAATATAGAGAAGTAATGTGAGTGTCCGAAACTTATCAGTTTATTATCACTGATAAAATAACCGCCGACCAATTAACACTCGCGCTAAAACAGTACACACCAATAAGAGACTTTTCCGCTCTTTTGGTTATATGCTCGATGGCTTAGGGTCTAGCATAGTACAATACTAAATATAAAGAGAGTCGAATTTAAAATGCATTTAAATTTATTAAAAATTTTATTATCCTTATTCCTTAAAGCCATTCAATGAGCAAGTATTACATTTTAGATACTTATAATCACTTACATTTTTTGGTTTCATTGCAAAATCTTACGCTTACGTACAGGGGTGAAGACTATTTTTTACAAACTAAAACTAATTTGGATACTTATTCTACATAAGCGTAAGAGTTTTCGCATATTATATTTAAGTAGGTAACAGTTCTCAAAGCTAGAGAGGTACTGAACAAAGTTGCCTACCACTTCACTAAACTACCACTTAACCAATCAACCCATTGCCAAAATTAGGTAGTTCGCGTTTACATGTAAAATATTTAAATTATAAAGTAATTGTATTTATTTACACAGTAATTTTTCTGTACCTACATTCAAACAAACTCGGAGAGATTGTCTCCGTACAATTTATGTCAAAATCATTATTAAATTACAGTATTGCATATATCTGAAGTTGTGAGTGAGAAACTTTTGGATATTTAAGTAGGAATGTATTGTACGTATTATATATAATCATTCATAACTCTATAAGTTTTAACCACATATTTAGGGCTTTAGCTCTTCCAGTGATAAACACACACTCATCCAAAAATTATATATGTTAGGATATTCTGATACAAATCCAGTCTGACTGACTTTACTGAGCTGATACTTTTCAATCACTACAATATCGATGTTCTGACCGTCACTTTCTAATAAAGCAACATATACTGAATAATATGAAGGCTAAGATGTGAGCAAATCGAAATTTTTCCGCTGGTTAGTGATTGCACAAGTTGACTACAATATAAACCATATACAATATATCATCAACATACTAGACACAACGGCCTGATTTTAGATCACTTAAAAATGTAAATGTAGAATTATTGTATAAATTCTTGCTTTCTTTTGAAGTGAAGAACAATATAGGTAAGGCCGACTTCAAGCACAGTGTTTACAAAGCTATATACCATAATGAAGTGTATTTTAATATTTTTTAACAAGGAATTTTCCCCTTACATCATACCGGGCAATTTTTACATTTGTTTGGTCATGTTACAATTTTCGCTGCCCGTCGCCCCGGAGCCCCGCCCCTTGTGGTCCTAGTATTAATACACCCCTGGAGGGTAATCCAAGACCGAAACGTTTTCGCTTCTTTGTAGAATCGTCAACAAAATGTATGGAAACGGCATAATCGTTCGTTAAGCCTTGTTTCATTTCAATAAATTTTGCTTGGCGATTCTACAAAGAAGCGAAAAAATTTAGATCTTGGCTAACCCTCCCGCTTAACGTACTATACAAACGTCTCTTACATTTGTACCTCTGGATAAATCTCGTACATTCTACATAATATGCGCGCAATACAACATGTTATTATAACTACCATACACATTTTTGGAAAGAAACATCCAATTTTTTAAGTATTCCAGGTGCCCAGCCTATATTTGTTTACATTTTAATTAACTACATTTGACCATAATAGATGTCGCGTATAGCCTGGCAAGGCATAAGTGCATGTAAAATGCTTGTTCACAGCCGAGTATCATTATGGATACTTTTTAATTATAACATTCGACTACTATAAAATAATTATAATGTGACCTCTCAGTAAGTTACTTAAGTTCAAGCACAAAGCTTTATTACATGTTTATGATAAAATAGATAAAATGGCTCAGTTTTTTAGGCCCGTAATTATAGTCAGCGCTTAGTACGTAAGCGCGTGGTCAGAAATTTTCAAGATGCTGTTTTCTATTCATATGACCTGTATGAATGAAAACAGCATTTCAAATTTTTTTTGATCGCACTTTTGGTCTTAAGCGATGAATATAATTACGGGCCTCAAACAATAGCTCCCTCAATTAGTTTTCTTCCAAATAGTGAATTAAGATTTTTTCACTTTTTCGTCTTGCATTAATTAACATTTTGATAGATGAAACACCTCAATAAATAAGTATAGGCGAGGTAAGGGTAATTTTATCAACATTCTTAAGAATTATCTACACTATATGGGCCTATATGTCGCTTACTGATAAGTATCGGATAGTCTATCCACAACTTTTTTTGACAGATTTTGTATGGAGAATCTGCCAAAAAAATTGTGGATAGTCTATCAGAAACTTTATCAGTAAGCGGTGGAACAGACCGTACTTGTAGTCTACTGAGCGAATATCAAACAAAATAGCGTATTCGGTAACATCGTACAATTAATATAATTTATTACTATCTAAGGAGGGCTATAGGCTTCACCGAGTAGACCGTAAAGCCGAGGTAAATCTATTTAGTTACGAACACAAGGGTTTAAATTATACAATGATGACATAAAGCCACCTTTAAAATATCTTCGATGTGGCTTAAATTAGGGTACTTACTAGTTAACATAGCCACTAGTACCGACATACCATTTTGGTAAGATCAAGTCCTAAATTCCTCCAAGTCCTTAGCTCTGGTTTTTGGAGTTTTGCAGAAACATTTCTTTCTCGTATTCTCTAATGGTATTGTTTTCTAAGTCTTCTACTTTTCTTCGTGTAAACATCGACCTTATGATTGTCTTCTTGAACAATTTGTTGACGATCACAAAAGATGTCACTATCAGTATGAGGCTGAACACGACCTTCGCTAGCGGGGGCAGTACGACTACCAGGAAATATATCGAGTACACAAAATGATTTGGCAGACCCTCTTGTTTCTGAAAAGGAAAAAATGATTAATTAAATATACGATTAATTCAAATACAATATCCACTAAAACCTGCTCAACCCAAAGTTCAAACGCATACGGAATAGTTCATAGACGCGTTGACCACGTACAAAATATCTAATAATCTAATGCCCTTTCTAAACTTATCTTAGCAGAAGGTCAACCACTTGTTAACATTTTTATTACACATACACATAAGTAAGCATTTTTGGATAGTTATAAGTTATAACCGTTTTCCATTCTCTTCTTTTCGAAATGCTCTCTTTCTATTTAAATATTCTATCTCATAACTACATATTATATTTAATCTTTCTCTATTTAAATATTCAATCTATTTCTACTTACATATTCAATATCTTTTTACTCTCATATTCAATATCTTTCGACTCTCATATTTAATATCTTTCTACTCACATATTCAATATCTTTTTACTCTCATATATTCAATATCTTTCTGCTTACATATTCAATAACTTTCAACTTACATATTCTATCCAGCTGAGCGGCAGCACGAGCTTGGAGAACTTGTTGAGCTCTTGGTCTCCATAACGTGACATGTCGTTAATGTACAGGTTACACTGCATCCGGGCTACCGACTCGAACGGTACTCCGGTTTTCTAAAAAGTTATAACGATTGTTGAAAGGTACATCGATGGGTAGGTAATCAGAAGGGGTATTAAAAAAATAATAGTTTTAAAATGTAGCGAAACTCCGGAATGACGTGTCACCAACAATACCCGGTGCCCTTGCAACATTTGGTTATCCATAGGCGACGGTAGTTGCTATCTCGTTCTCAGGTACCCGTTTGATTGTAAAGCTCTTCTTAATGTTATATTAGCTTTTTTTATGACATTTAGGGGGCAAGCGAGTAGACGGGTTATCTGATGGAAAGCAACTGCCATCGCCAATGGACACTCGCGACATCCGAAGAGTCGCTAGTGCGTTGCCGGCCTTACTGAGGGAATAGGGAATTGGAATATGGATAGGGGATTGGTGAAGTTGGGCCACCGGTAAATTCACTCACTAAACGAGACACAGCACAACGCCGTTTCACGCCAGTTTCCTGTGAGGCCGTAGTATCACTCCGGCCGAGCCGGCCTATTCGTGCCAAAGCATGGCTCTCCCACGGCAATGAGCATCCGTATTATGTACTTGAGATCGGAAAATGTCTCATTGGTACAGGCCTCCACCGGGGTTCGAACCTGCAACCTGTCTAGTGCGAACCAAAGGTCTTACGCATTAGGCCACGGACGCTCTAAAAATAATGGTCTTAGCCCGAGCATAGTATACTAATGTTAATAGCACTTTTCCAACTTAATGTAAAGTCTTTAAAGCGTTATATGTTTGGAAAATCTCTTAACATTCACTTACAGGTTCGACATAGACGTATGAGCTGTGTTTGCTTCTGTCGGGCTTGAGGCCCGTCACGTATGTGTCCTTCGGCGGAGATCCCGTGTAGAAGTGAGGGTATGAAGCCACTAATGGGAAATCTGTAAAGAGAGAACGAAATGTAGAAAGTGTGTTTTGCCATAATATATTCTCTGTCTTAATTAGAAGCATATAAATAGACCATGGCCTATTTATATTATGCATTTGCTCAAGATTGCCCGGATGTTTCATTAATCTTCTGTAAAAAAATGTCATTTCCATACAAAACTCGATTGCAAATGAAGTTTTGTGTTGTCACTTTGTTGTCGACAGTCGGTTTGTATAGAAATTCGACAGAGGGTTAATGAACCATACCGCCAATATTGAGTGAAAAGACTCGGAGTTGAGTGACTCGGAACTCGAGTTCGAGTTCGTACTTATATAATGATGTAAGTTTTATACCCTGTTCTTTATGTGTATAGAATAAGGGTTACATTAACTGTGGTAGTATTTAAAAGCAGTGCTGGTGCTGTAGGAAATATAATGTAAAACTATTGGAACATTATTATAGTAAAATCTAAATCAACTAACATTTTGCAACCTTCGAGTATATACATTTTTTTCCCATAAAATTTTGACAAATCTTGTAACTTACCTATTTTATTATATAGCCAGTATATGTAGCTACATATCAAACCTCCATTATTTTAATTTCAAATAATTTTTCGGTTCCAGAAACGTCCGTTAACGCAAAAATCCGGGAGTTTTTAAAATGTTAATCAGCTTCTTCCACTATGTCTTCAATTATGCTATATATAATCTAGTGGTTTAACAACATTCCCTAACATGTATATAATAAGGGTGTATTTACTGTGGTAGCACTTGGAGGCGTCGCTGATGCCGTCGGGGAAGTGGTCGGGGCCGGCGTAGCAGTCGGTGCCGTTGGTGATGCGGTCGAACACGTTCTCCGTCAGGTTGTAGCGGTACACCGGCACTCCCTCCATTACTGCCTCCTCTAGAAATTGCCAGAAAGTTCTACATGTCAAAAAAGAGATTTGGAGCTTTACAGGCTGTAATTAGATGAACCAGCAACATTACAGGATTTGTATTTGTCTCCTATAGAGTTTATTGTGAGAGAAGGAAAATATTGTTTAAATTTGTTATAGTTTTGCGATTATAGCGAACAGTCTACGTTTCCCCGATTATGAATTATAGAACTTATGTATGTTCAATCAATCTCGTCAAGTGTAAAATCATGACCTCGAAAGATTTGGCCTAATATAATAATAATGTACCTAGAACCGAACCTAATAAGAAAGAAAATTTACACAAACGGGTGACAAGCTATATCCCATACGTTTAACATATATTATGACGTATAAGGGTGAATCAACTTTTTTTGTACCGCAATTTCTGCCTTTACGAGTTTAAACCGTAATAATTACTAATTACTAATACCTAATTTAAATTTAATCATATACA